>APFE031576884.1:0-18698 GCA_000404065.3 Pinus taeda
GATTTGCTCAATCTTTCTCTAGGATTCTCTAGAGATGCTACAACCCCAAACCTCACATCCATATAAGATAACAAGAGTGATTAGAGTTTCAAAGAGGAACTTCTTTTTATCCCACATTACGAGGTTTGTCGTTTTACAATTATTTTCAAGACCAAAATAAGCTTTCCACCCTCCATTAATCCTTTTCTTAATGCTATAGTTCCAGTTGAGCTTGTGATGAATATCAATTCCTAGGTACTTCTAAGAATACACTTCCTCTAAGTTATTATTGTCGTACGTAAAATTAACATAAGTGTCCTTCTTGGATTTGATAATCATAACTTTTGTTTTTTCAGTGTTAACAGTCATACCCATGGTAGAGCAGAAATCCTTAAGAAGCCTAAGTTGCTTATCAAGATCTAATGGGCATCTTGCGAGAAGAACAATATCGTCAGCATAGAGAAGAAGGATGACGACTATCCCAGCTAAGATCGTGCTAGCACATTCTGCTTCCTCCAAATAACCTTCGAGCTTATCGATGTAAATGCCAAATAGGGTAGGGGAGAGGGGGTAACCTTGTTTAACTCCGATATTACACTTAATATCTTTTGACCACCCCTCATTGCTCTTTAGCTTGGAAATTATATACTCGTATAACTTTATAGCGGCAACTCTCAACTCGAAAGGAACCTTTAGTTCTTCTAATCTATTCCAAAGGTTGTTTCTAGGAACCGTATCCAAAGCCTTTCTGAAATCCACAACAAACAAAAAAGTTTAGATTTATCATTACAACATTCCTCCACAAATATTCAAAATTTTATTTATATTTTGATAATTAAACATTTATTATTATAAAATTAAAATATATTAAAAATTTATAAAAAGTATTTTATTTATATTATTTGACCATTTTAAATTTATTATTTGACAATTTATTTTAATTAAATGAGCAATAATATCATTTTTTGATCAAACACCCTTAAAATGTCCCCATCCATCACATTACACAATAAAGTTTATTTTACACTTCCTTTAAAACATTAATTACATCATGAAATTTTTTTATTATAATTTCTTTTGATAAATATTAATGGCAAATCCTTACCATCCTAATTTTTTGCCCTATAAATTAGTCACAAAGTAAACATTTTTTATTTAAACCAATTAAATTAGTCCATCAATTAGTACATTAAGTATTCGAACTACATTCTTCTATTAATTAACTTTAAAATAATTGTTAATTTAATATTTCATAAAGGAAGCTGCTTTCAACCTTCAATATTTTTTTAGTATTTCTGTTTTGTTTGAGCATCTTGGCTGCCACTGGTCCCTTTTTTTTCTTTGGGTACATCTCTCAGCCCATCTGAATGATGGATCAGTCCGATGGAATTGTTTTGGACCCCATACAGTTGGCCCTGCGAAATAATGTGTATGTGTTGGATCCCAATTGTAGCGCATATGCATTGTATTCTTGGATGGGTGAAAGCTACAATTAGGTGTATGCACGCCATGTTCTTTGCTATTCAATTCATTGTATGCGTGAAAACGTGGTGCACATTATGATGACAGCGACAGACGTGAGCACTACGCGGAGTTGGTGGTGCACATAATGATGACAGCGACAGACGTGAGCCCTACGCGGAGTTGGAATTTCAAATCGAGGTCACCTCATATTTAAGGTTTATTACAATATTATTAAATGGTTTACCCATTTTAAAGTTGTTTGCTGATCGGTAAGTTTGGACCCGTGGTCTGCGAGTTGCAATTTTTTTTTTTCAATAATGGTTTTTTTTTATTCTTTTTGCTAATAATTTTTTTTTGGTATGGGCAAAGATTTAAAAAGAAAGACAACATATTCAAGATAATATTTTTTGGTATGGCAAAGATTTAAGAAAAAAGACCGTATATTCAAGATAATTAATTTTCAGATAGCTTTCGATAGAGTATCAATGAGATTTGGTACTTGAATATGGGTGGTGGGGAGGTTATTATTAATTTAGATAATATTTTTTGGTATGGGCAAAGATTTAAGAAAAAGACTGTATATTCAAGATAATTAATTTTCAGATAGCTCTGAATAGAGTATCAATGAGATTTGATACTTGAATATGGGTGGTGGGGAGGTTATTATTAACTTTTTTTTAGGTGTTGTGTAGGAACACTCAATTCAGTGTGGGTTATAATTTATGGTTAAATTACTTTTAGAACAAAAAATTCACACATGAAATTCTAACGTTTAACTATTTTATTTTAATAATTTAATAATTTTATTTTTTATGTTTTATTTTTTATCTTTGTTTGTTGTTCACATGCATTTGTAAGTAGTGGGTCTGGTAGCAGAGGTTGTTAACCCTATACCTTTAAAACTTAAGTCTGATTTACTCCAAATCTCTTAGTTTACACCATATTTTGTTTCTCTGCCATAACCAACTAAACCACAATCCAAGAACAATATTTTACTAACTTTTATAATACTTTTAAAATTTCTCAAAATTATATCTAAACATTTATATATAATTATTTAGATTCTAAATCTATGAAGCCAATTAATCCGTTCTATATGCTCGAATATTAGGGAATCTTTGAAAGCAAGATCTATATTAGCTCGCTTCAAACCTCAATTTTATATTAGAAAATCTTTCAAAGCAAGAGTCGAACATATGGAACATATTACCTGGGTCCAGAGTTTTAAAATGTCAATAGTTTTTGGATATTGAAGAAATATTAATTTATGAAGTGTGATATAAAAGCGAAGAACATGTTGATAATAAGATTGTTATTGGTATTTGGTAGGAGTAAAAGTCTGTTCTTTATGGATCACTAGCGGGTTATTTCAAGTGGTGTGGTTTTTTTTTAATAGGTTTGTAGATGGTGTGGTTTTCCTTGAATAAAGGTGATGAGTACGTGTGCATTCACTGACAATGAGAGATGGTTGTCCTCACTGCTGGTTTGTGATCCGGATTTAAATAGGAACGCAATAGATTACAGAGATAACCATAAACACAGAGATGCGATAACCACAAATAAAGAGATGCAGCGGAAATAACACTTCATTTCATTAATGGAAATACCGAAATATGCTTACAACCAGAATTGGAAATAAACCAGCTAGGACGATGGTAGCTTATCTCTGAGAAGAGATGTGCGGCTACATGTCTCTGAACTGTTCCGACTTGTGTTACAATGAGGCTCGAAGGCCTATTTATTATTGAGAAACAAAGGAAAACCCTTCACATTCCAAAACCGACCCTAGAAAGATGAAACGCCAAACTGTGGGCCCCGTTTGGGGGTAAGTTGGTACATCAACTTCCCGGGGTCGTAACTTTAGCATATGATCTCCGTTTGACGCGTACAATAGCTCATTAGAAAGATCTATTTGAGCACTATCATTGTTAGAATGGGAAACATCGGTCCATCGCATGGACCCATGTTGCCCCCGGATCCCCAAAAAAACGTCGTTTAGGGCCTCAAAACGGCTCTGGAAGTTCAGGACCCGAAAAACTGCTAAAAATAGTAAGTTGTGCTACAATTAAGGAAATTGAAAATGCTGAAAGAGACAATGATGGGGGTCCATATGGACTTGGTAGGTGGCCACCAATATCCACCTGGACCAGTTAAATGTCTATTCGTAAATGTTGTTGCATATTATACAATGGTTATTAGATTTGGTATATTTCATAATTAACAATCTTTATATGTTTTATAGTCTGGTAAATTATCTGAAAGTTATTAGATTCGGGGTATGTTAGATATAATATATTCTGTAGTTATATTTAATATATATATTTTTATTATTGGGTATTTACATGTCGTTTTTTATTTAGAGTTTATATAAAAAATAATAAGAATAAGGTATGGACTTATTTAAATAAAGAATTTTTTTTGGTGTGAGAATTTCAAATTTCAAAATTCTTTTCATCGAGGATATTGGGAAGGCAATTGATACGAGGCATTCGAATTTGAACCGGTGACCTATCGCAAGGAGTGCCTTAACAAGGCACCCATTCACCATCAATCCATTGAACCGATGACCTATCGCAAGGAGTTCCTTAACAAGGCACCCATTCACCATCAATCCACACCCCCGTGGGTGTCAAAATGTCAAACTTGAGTGCCATAGACAAAATAATTAGCCAAAATCTCTAAAGTTGAGTGTCAAGGACAAAATTCCCCACAGATAAATGGAACTTAGAGTTCTAACATAATTTCAACAGAATTTAAAATAAACATTAACTAGAAAAACAAAGTACTCTAAGTGAAAAAGATCCCATATTTATTAGGGAGCAAGTTTAATTAAATTGAATTTCATATATTCTTTCTATTGATACTATAAATATGACTGAACAAAATTAAAATGTTTTACAATAGTTTTGATAAATATAATGCCCATTAAGATAGTTCAATTCGTGATCACCACCATGGGTCAAGCAAACCCAAAAAATAATTTTTTATTTAATTTTATAATATTATAATTACCCTTAAAAATTAGAGATAAATATTTAGAGAAGAATATTAGAAAGATTTGATAAAGTATATATTAATATAAAAAATATAGTATTTTAATTATTCAACATATAGCTTAACCCTTTAAATCTAACTTTAAATCTTTCACAAATTTATTGATATAATTTTATAATATTATGATTTCCTATTAAAATTAAGGATAAATGTTAAGAGAGGACATTATTAAAAATAATCTAATTTTATTGAGTGTAACATGAAGAAAGAGTGTAATAAATGTGTCATATTATATTAGTGCCCTTTGTTTCAAGTGTGAATTGCAAAATGACCTTGCATAGCCATATAAATTAGATAGTCTATAAATGGCCATAGGCATCAATCCCTAATAAGCATCAAAACACTTTTACAGTACATTTCACATTACTAAAACTAAAAAATCATAAAAAGTAATTAAATTATAATTTATTTTAAATTATTAGTATTTTTTTGTTTGCTAGATTATGAGAGCCTTGAGACGAGTCCCACAACTAACATGTGGCTTGAGTAACCACTACCTTGAGGTATCTAAGCGGTCAAAATCACATGAGAATAACACCTAGCCTAGGCCACAACAACCCTAACATGTGGCATGAATAGCCACTACCCTGGGGTATTTAAGTCATCAAAATCACCTGAGGATAACACCAAGCATGTGCTACAACAACCCTTAACATCCCTAGATTTTTTCCCATGCAGTTGAATGGTGACCTTTTCACTATAGAGTGTCTTAATAGAACACCTCCCCCCTATGGGTTATTTTAAATTATTATTATTATTAATTGTAAAAATAATTAATATATAAATTAAATATATATACATTTCAAAAAACATAGAAAAATATTCTTCCCATGGATATTTACTTCACTCTACTATGGATATTCTTAATCTATAAATATGCTTTTTTATAAAACCACATGCCCAAACACTATAACTCACTTCAAATGACACTTATTCATATCAAGTTTTTTTAAATTAATCAATTTAAATAAAATGAAAAAAAAGAGTATAATTACTTTGGAGATAAATATCAACCTTTGACTTGTGTATACTATTAAGAATATTCATGGAGGATAAATACATATTAGAAGCCATATTAAGTTACTAACATTAAATATAGTTTATCATTTCTCTATATAATTAATTAATACATTATTTTAATTTTTAATATTTACTTGCATTTTATAATATTAAATTATTATCAATAGATAATACAATGTTGTTTCTGGAAATTAGTTTCCAATTTAATATGTTAAATATATTTGAGCAGAAAAATATTAATGATTAGGCTTTATATTGGGAATAATTTTTTTTACTTTCATAATTGTTTTATTTAAAACTTACTTCTTCAAATTTTAAAAATAATTTTATTAATTTTATTTATATTTAATGTATTTATCTTTATAAATTTAATAAAATTTAAGTTATAATTTTTTTATATTTAATATTAAATATTTTATAAATATTATAACTATAAAATTTTATTAGTTTAATTTTATAATTTTTTATTTAAAAATATTTATCGACGGTGAAGTTGAAGGTGAAAGAAAAGTTATCACAATGAAGAGAAGTCTATGTGATCTCATAAAATCTACCAAATATATAGTTAAACAATCATCATTTTAATCGAAAATTTGAAAATCACCAAAATTACTCAAAGAATAATCTCACTATTAAGTAAATCCTAGTTTTTATCTTTTTTCCCTAATCAAGAGAAAGCTTTACAAAGAGATATATTAAATGGGAAAGCTTTACAAAGAGATATATTAAATGGGAAATGTAAGGATCACTATGTTTTAAGTTGTGTTTGTTTTGTGTAATGCTAAGAGAGGAAGAGTTAATACATTTTTTTGATAAGAAGTTTATTTTTAAAGTTGGGTTTGTTGTGTAATGCTCAGAGAGGAAGAGTTAATAATTTTTTTTAATAAGAAGTTTATTTTTAAAGTTGGGTTTGTTGTGTAATGCTCAGGGAGGAAGAGTTAATAAATTTTTTTTAATAAGAAGTTTATTTTTTAAGATAATAAGAAGGAAGGGAGGAAGAGTTAATAATCTCTTTTTTATATAAGTTTATTTGTTAGATATAATTTATAAAAGTGTTGAAGGGACTTGGTGATCACAAGATTGAATGTACGTGCGGTTCCATCTTGGCCTAGTACCTTCGTTTCTAGGCGAGATTAAGTGGTTCAAAGTGAAGGCTGTGTGCAACTCGACCTTTTTACATGGAAGCACATCAAGTTGTACGTAGCCCATCTTTGTTCAAAGTGGTGAACACCTCTTAAAAATTATGCTAAAATATCAACATTACCTCAGCTTTTGCGCACGGAACTTCGTATGTTTGCAATGGTTTCGATAAAGAATAATCACTTCAATGTTCCAAATTCCCTTTTCATATTTCACCCACTCAAAGATCGTATGCCTTAAAAGATCTTGTCGAGGTGTCACGCTGTGCAAAGTGACTTGTAGACGAATCCGTGTCATTAATTAATTAAAGTAAACACGAGAGTCCGAAAGCCGAAAACCCCACCGGTTTATTGTGTTTTTATATATCGCTGCACAACAAAGGTGTTTCACATTACAATGCCCCCTCGATTTTAGTCGCCCTTTCGAAATTCTTAATAAAGGTCCTCTGATCGATTTTTCTCCATCTGTAGCCCTCCTCCCATTTTTGTTTCTATTTTTCGTTTGGCAATGGCTGCTTCCACTTCTGCTGATTTCAACAACAATTACATGAGGTATGACGTGTTTATCAGCCATAGAGGGCCAGACGCGAAGATCTTCGCCAGTCATCTGTACCGCCGCCTTTTTGGCAATGGACTGCGAGTTTTATTTGACCAGCCGGAAGTGCAACGGGGAGATGGTTTGGATCGTCAAATTCAAGGCGCTATTAGAACCGCCTCCCTCCATGTTGGTGTTTAGACGAGCTGGTGCTCATGTTGGAGTCCGGGGCTCCTATCATTCCAGTTTTTTACCATGTAAACTCCACTCGTCTTTGGTTGATACAGGGCGAAGAAATCTATGCTCAATCTCTACGGATCCACGAAAGGAAGAGAACGTGTGGCTCTGATCAACCGCGTTACGATTCCACCAGAATTGAAGCGTGGAAAAATGCACTTTATCAGGTTGCAGCCATCAGCGGTTTCGTAGTGCCGGCGTTCAATGGGTGAGAGCTCAACCTTCTCTCTGGGGATTGCATCACTTTATTATTTTTGGATTGACATGCCTAGACGTTTGTTTCTCACTAGTTGTATTTATTTTCTTCCAAATACCAGCGACGAGGCCGAGTTGGTAGACCAGGTTGTTCAAGAAGTGTTGAGAAAGGTGAAGACAGAGGAATGAAGTGCAGCAAAACATCTAGTAGGTTTGCCTGAAAAGGTAGAAGAATTAAAAAGTAAAGTACTTTGTGCAAAGCAGGTTGTGGGGATTGTTGGCGTCGGCGGAGTAGGAAAGACAACCCTAGCAAAAGAACTCTTCGATCAGAAGAGGGTAATTTACAGTAAATGTTGTTTTTTACCTAATGTGAGAGAAAAAGCAATGCTAGGCTTTTTAAATTCTTTGCAAAGGCTTCTTAAAAGCTTGACTGGAACGGATGCGCAGATAAACAGTATTGGTGAAGGTAAAGAGGCGCTTAAAAAACATCTCTCATCTTGTCGTGTTTTAATGGTTTTAGATGATGTAGATCACCTGGATCAGATTGATACTCTTTTGCCTGTTCGAACTCATCTCCCCTCAGATAGCTTAGTACTGATTACATCTCGAGATGAAGGGGTGATCAGAAGCTCAGGAGTTGAGAATACAGCGATTTATCAGTTAACTGGGCTTAATCATCAACACTCCCAAGAGCTTTTCTGCGCCCATGCCTTCAACCAGCCCAATCCAAGTCAAGGATTTGAATCTCTAGTAGATAACTTCTTAGAAGCCTGTGAAGGGTTACCTTTATGTTTGAGAGTGCTTGGAGCACTTGTTAATGATAGAAGAGACCCATTTCGTTGGAAAGAACTATTGGTTAGAATTCAACCAGTACTTCCATGTGAGACACAAAAAAAACTTCAATTTAGTTACCTGAACCTCAACCGGGAGGAACAGCACATGTTCTTAGACAGTGCGTGTTTTTCCATAGGACGAAAAAGGGATACTGCCATCAGAATATGGGACGGGGCCGGCTGGGAAGGTCGTTCCGGGTTTCGTACTCTACAACACAGGTGTCTTTTGGGAGTGGACGACGAAAATAATATAGAAATGCACGATCACTTTAGGGATTTCGGAAGAGCTATTGCTGATACTTCGTCGCTTGGTCGTCTTATGCATTATACAGATGTGTTGGAGCAATTATCTGTAAGCGCTTAATCATAGATCTTATAGATTATTCGATTTTGCAATTTTATATTTTCCAGAAAGGAAAAGTAAACAACAATTTTTAAGAATAAACCTGTATCAAGATTCAATTTTGTAACTTTATCCTTATCATTTTCGAAAAAATGAAATGTAATAACTATCATTCTTTGATGATGAATACGTGACAACTGTACGAAATGGTCAGGTTACAACTGTAGCTGATAAACAGGTAACAGCTCCGCGGGGAATTAGAATCGTTCCAGGCGATAATGTTGATGATCTTGATATTATCTTGGAAATTGCTTATGAATTTGGCGGCAGTATTGATATGAGGACCTTGCAACTTCTTGATACTGAAAATGCTATTTTGGAACGCCTTTTGAGAAGTCCGATGGAGCACTTCCCAAGAAGCCTGATATGGCTACGGTGGAACAAGTGCCCCAAGCGTTCACTGCCTTCATGGATCCTCATGAAGAATCTAATGGTTCTATAAGTGTCAGGCCGGTGGATTTTTCTGGTCAAAATCAGTAGTAATTTTTTGGAATCCCAAGTTTGATAGCTAGTTTTTGCACAATCAAAGCGTCCCAGGGTTTGCTGAATCCAAATATGCAGTTAAAAAACCATTTTAACTGCAAAAAATCAAGATTTAACGTCAATTTCTTCCGCCAAATTCCGTAACCAGAATCTCCAAAAATTTGCATTATAGACAACTCCATTAAAAAAGTTTGTGAGAAGACGAATTACAGGTAATGGATCAATGTTTGTGTTTATCACGATTAATTTATTATGGCACCAGACGGTGTGAGAAGTATAAGAAAGAGTTCTACATAGTATCTGGATTACGATGTATTCATAATTGAAACAACGGGTGAACATTTTTGCAGGCACCTTTGCAGTTGAGAGAGTTAGAGATTAATGCTCCTCTCTCCAACCTTCCAAGATCCATAGGGCGGCTGAAGCACCTCGAACGCTTTGTCGTCGGCAAGTTTGTATCTGGACAGGTTAATCTGACTAAATTGCCGGAAGAATTTTGTCATTTGCAATCGTTGACAGCCTTGGTGTTAACAGACTGTTCAAAAATGAAGTCACTGCCAGAATTCTTTGCTCTTTTAAGTGGGCTCCAACATATTGATCTTTCATTCTGCCGCAATTTGGAGATGCTGCCCAGTTCTTTCATATTTTTATCGCAACTCCGCCACATCAATCTATCAGATTGCCATGATTTGGCGAGGATACCGGATTCTATTGGTCATTTAGACCGCCTACAACACATCGATATGCGGGGCTGTCATAATTTAGAGAGAATACCAGATTCCTTTGGTGATTTGAGGGACCTCCGACATATCAATCTCTCAGGTTGCCACAATCTGCAGAGGCTGCCCGATTCCTTTGGTCAATTGAGATATCTCCAACACATTGATCTGCAGGGCTGCCACAATTTGGAGGACCTGCCGACTACCTTTGGTGATTTGAAGAACCTCGAGTATATCAATCTCTCAAATTGCCACGATTTGGAAAGGCTGCCGGAGTCCTTTGTTAATTTAAGTAACCTCCAACACATCGATCTCTCAGGGTGCCATAATTTGGAGAGGCTTCAATATAACTTCAGGAATTTAAAGAAGCTCAAGTATCTAGATGTGGAGGGTTGCTCTAATTTAATCATTGACAGATTTGAAATAATTCAAATATCTGATAACTTACCGGTGGCACATCAAAGTCAATTGGAACAATTATATGAGTGATGCAGAGCCATAAAAAATGAAGACTAAGTCAGATATGTTAGGCAAGTATGAAAATGCTAATGGGCAATCACCAGGTGCTAGGTTGGTCTTGATAAAGTGTAGGCCCTCAGGGTCTTCTTGTAGCTGCCATGGCCTCCAGCGTGGCAGAGAAAGAATTCTGCTTGAGCCAGGGAGTACAGTCTTTGTAACTGCCAGGGGATTGTGTTTGATAAATGAAAATCGCCAAAGTCATGCGATGTGCAGATTTGAATATGAGGAAACTAAAAGTTGCTGTAAATAGTGTATTTTATTCTCCAAGAAACTTTTTATTTTAATGATTTATGTTTATTAGGATTCAATTGTCTGATATTGTAATTATTATGCAGTATCCTGAAATAAGAAAGACTTGTGAAGTTTAGACTTGTGATGTGTTATTACTGAGATGCTTGATATTTTATAGCTATGCACCCACCTGATGCCCCACACTGCACTGGGATGGAAGTAGTGGAACGATTGTGGCACTTGTGATGTTTTATTACTCAGATGCTCGATATTTTATAGCTATGCACCCGCAGTAGTCTGTATAACGCCATGTGATGCCCCCAAACTGCAGTGGGATGGAAGTAGTGGAACAATTGTGGCAACAAATGAGGTGTGAACATTCTTGAAATTTGTGCAACATTCGATAATCTTTTCACTGAAAAAATTATGGTCAGTAGTACTTCACGGACTAACAAATTGTTAGCAAATGCATTTGGTCGTTAATCGAACCTTAAATTTGCATTCGTAGTTCAGGGCAATTCACTTGCTCTTATTATTTGTTTTCTTTGCTCTAATATCATTCAATTGTAATATTGATATTATTTGATACTTTAATGATAAAGACTCTAGGGTATGCACCCACAGCCAAGTCTCTACGAATTCATTGTGATTCTGATGATTCCAATTCCGGATGGGTCTCGTTTCGGATGTGTACTCAACCTTCAAGTTCATGTGGGCAAACAAGTAATAACTCAAATCTTCTAAGAACAAAAGAGAGAATGTACCTTGAACTAAGGTGAGGTGGGAAGGCCAGTTTGCGATGTGAGAAAGGTACCCTCAATTCAATTCACGAGCATATTTCATATCAGCATGATATAGAATCTGGGAAACCAAAGTGTGGGTTGAGAAAGGTGTTGAAATCAACAGTAGATTTTGTCTCTGATCAACCCTGAGATCGGAGAAACCTAAAGGGAGTTTTAGAAGGGGGTTAAACTTGACACGGGTTAAGAGTAACTTGAGTAAGGTACCACATCCAATGGTGGAGTCTGTGTGAGAGCAACCAGAGGTAGAAATGGAGAAGGTTAAATGCAGCTTGAGAAAAATTTCAGCTCTAGTAGAGGTAGAGGTTGAGAAAATTAAGCGCAACATGAGAAACGTTTAAAATTCAATAGTGGATTCATTATCACATCATCTGGAACCTCAGATGTCCAAGCACAACATGAGAAAGGTTTCAAAGCTGACTTTGGATACTATTTCTAATCAACTCAACATGGAATGTACAACATGAGCCTCTATGAATATAACTAGATCCATTCAACATGTATTTTTGAATGAGACAGTTCTAGTTGTTCAAGAGATATCTCCAGTTTTGCGATCAACAAGTCCAACTGAAAGCATTTTAGGAGAGGATGCCTTGTTGCAGCAAAGGATAACTTCAGAAATGGAGAATTTCAACCCACCAAGCATGATAGTGTAGACCTAACCTCCAAGAGTGAGGTAGATACTCCTGTGGTAGAGCATAAGTCCTACAAGAAGACGCAGTTCATTTGGATGTGCTAAAACTGAGCATGTTGAACATGCCTTTCAAGGAACTCCATCGATTCCAAGTTACATGACTGCTACTGAGTTGGAAAAATCAAAGCTTTGTGGTCATTCTCCAAGGTTAAATTGAGATGTTGAGGAGAAGGGAACTCTTATAATAAGGAGACATTAATGGGAAACCAAATTCTATATCACCAAGGACTCAGAGATTGTTGCCACAAGTTCAATCAACCCGGGGCACATAAAAAGTGATCGATCTCTTTGCACTAGTAGGAAGTCAATTCTTTGTTCATCTTTCTTTGGAGCAATTTCTTGAAATGTTGACATTGTCTTTTTTATTTCAGAAAAGGCAATCCTTGTTTAGGTTGATTGGCAAAGACAATACATATTTGAGCTTCTCTTGATATTTTATGCATTTGGAGTATCTTCTGAGTTAGTAATTAATGTGAATCTCTAGATAGACCTTTTATATATTGTGAGTTTAGATTACATATGTTGGACTTGATATTCGCTCTAAATGCCTTGTGAACCATAAAATGCACAAAATTATGTTGTATATACAAAGAATATACCAAGTGTCATAATCATGACGTGATTGCCAACCTACATTTTTATGAGTTCACATGGGACAGTTGATTCATTGACTGTAAACTATCACATTGTAGATTTTTTTTTGCTTCAAAATGTTTTGAGAAGGATTTGAATATTATGCATGCTTTGAGCTAATATTTGTTCTATTTTATGATGTATAATAATATGGGTTTGACTTAAGAAGCACTGGAACTAGCTTTTAATATCTTGTGAAGCATGTACTAATGATATAATTTGGGTAAATTTGAGAACTTTGTTTTCAATGTTCACTACCATGGTTTATGGTGAATATATTTGATGCACACATGTAGATTAGTGAAGAAAATATTATTAAAGGTATTGTTACTAATATTTTTTGGGAAGCATTTATGTGGAAGCTCACCACCTCTTTTATGCTATAGCTAGAGGGGGGGAATGGAGGAAGAAAACCAATTTTTTGGATTCCAATAAAAAACCTTATTTAAGTGCATGCATGATTATAACATGAAATATATTCAAGGGGAAGCATTGGGCTTACGAAAATAGACCTGTCTTTTTTAAAAGATGGTATCCCCTCTTCGACGCCGCAAAAGAAAAGGTGGAAGACTTCCCTGTATGGGTCAGGGCTCCAAATCTGCCCCCTTTCCTCTGGGCGGATTCTGTGTTTAAATCTATAGGAAATCTCCTGGGTATATTCCTGGATGCTGATAGATCCTTCCTCCATTCTTATGAAAAAGCAGTGGCAAGGATTTTAGTAAGACTCAATCCGAAGGAAGGCTTGGCGGAATCAATTACGGTGCAGTACAAGGATTATGTTTTCGAACAGCCACTGGATTATGAACTTCTTCCTTTTCGTTGTCACTGATGCCATGAATATGGGCATCTGGTGAGGGATTGTCCAATGGGAAAGAGAAGAAGGCGGCCTCATCAAAAAGAAAAGGAGTGGGAGGGCCCATTGAGGAATGTTGAAGATCCAGTGGCGGGGACTGCGCCAAATGAAAAGCCTATGGAAAGCCATTTTTATCAGACAGCGGAGGAAAAGCCTCAGGAGGACAGGGACCCGACTCGTGATTCAGATGTCCAGCCGAACCTGGATTTGCCTCTTGATGCACCGGCCATCGTTACTGAAGATGCACCTGTCGGAAAGTTGATCCCCTCAAATTCTTCGGCCTTAAATTCTGATCCATTTGTCGGGTGCATGCATATGGTAAAAAACTGTTATGATGTAAAGCAAAATATTGAAAATTTTGCATCTGATACCCCCTCCTTAAATCTGAACTGTGAGGATTACCCATTGGAAGGCCAGGGCCACGGTCTCTCCTCTGTTGGCTGTCATTATAATCTCAGATCCCTTAGTAAGAAGTCTGCTGGTTCGGATGAGGTTATGGATACTGTTGGTGGATTAGGAGCTGAGGTTACTAAGAGTATATCGAAGAAAGGTAGAGGTCGAAAATCCCTTCTTTCAAAAGCTCAAGTTAAAGCTGTTTTTGATGTGGCTGATGGGAAATAGATGTCTATTACCGGGGCGCTTAGAGCAGCAAAATCCCCTGAGGCGGTTAAGAAATGATTTGTCTTTCTTGGAACTATAGGGGGTTAGCCAGGAAGCCCAAAAAACTGGCTTTAAAAGACCTTATTTCTCGTCACAATCCGGATATTGTTTTCCTTCAAGAAACTCTGGGCAAAAGCACTGATTTTGAATCTGCTCTCCACTCTCTCTTTCCGGGATGGGTTTTCATATGATGCCTCTGGTCATTCGGGAGGGCTTTCTGTTGGTTTTAAGGAAGGCAGACTGAAGTTGTTAAATTTCTGGGGTTTACCAAATGTTCTGGGTATGGAGATCGTTTCCACAGATTTTGACTTTCCTCTTCTGTTTGTCAATGTCTATGGCCCCTGCCAGGGTAGGCTTCCTTTTTGGAACGCCCTCCTCTCAAAAGGCCTGATAAAGGATAAAAATTTGATAATTGGGGGAGACCTTAACTTCTCACTGGGGATTGCTGAAGCTTGGGGGCCTTTGTCAAGGGAAGATCCTCTGACAGACTTTTTCTCAAATGCTCTTCTTACTCATAAGCTGATTGATGTAAATATCATAAAAGCAAAACCTACTTGGAGGAACCGAAGAACGGGAGAGGATAGAATTGCAAAGAGATTGGATCGGTTTCTTATCAGTGAAAGGTTGGCCTCCAATATTCCTTTGTTCAGGCAATGGGTCGGTGAAGGGGGAAACTCGGACCATTTCCCCATCTTGTTGGAATTCTCCAGACCTCCTCCAAAGACGACTGCTCCGTTCAAATTCAATGCCTCATGGATTCAGGAGGACTCTTTCAATAAACTTTTCCGTGATACTTGGAGACATTGGGGTTTGGGTCATTCGGGGAATAAAGGAGCTCTTCTCATGGAAAACTTAAAAAGGCTTAAGAAAGCAACCATAGAATGGGCTTCAGCTAGAAGGAAAAAACAAATTGAAGACTTGGTCAGGATTGATGAGGCCCTTGGTGTGCTTGAAGCCCCTGAGGCTGATGCTTATGCTTCTCAGGAGTCGAAAGAAAGAATTCTGGCACTAGAAAAGAGTAGGGCTAAAATTCTGATGGATAGGGAAGAAGAATGGAGATTGAAAAGCAGGGCTATCTGGCTGAAAGCGGGGGATGAAAACTCAAAGTTCTTCCACAATTATGCAAAGGGCCGGAGGAATGCAAACACCATATGGAAGCTAAAGGACTCTGAAGGCAGAGTGGCCTCATCTTTTGAAGAATTATCGATTATGGGCAAGAACCATTTTCAATATCTCTTCTCTGACCCTGGGGGATATCTTTAGCTGAAATTATCAGAACAACCCAAGCTTTCCCTCGTTTTGTGGAGGAGGGCGATGCTGAAGACCTTTTCAGAGAAGTGACTAAGGAGGAAGTAGAAAGTATAATAAAATCTATGGCTAAAGATAAAAGCCCAGGGCCAGACGGTTGGTCCATAGAGCTTTTTTCCCACTTTTTTGATTCAATTGGAGCAGAACTTACTGAGGTCGTGGAGGAATCAAGGAAGAAAGGTGAAATATATGGGCCGTTTAACTCCACTTTCATTGCCCTCATTCCTAAAAAGGAGGACCCGGTGTCTTTTGAAGATTTCAGGCCTATATCGATGTGCAATACTATTTATAAGATCATTGCAAAAATCATTGCGGTATGCCTGAAACCTATCTTATCCTCTTGTATTTCGAAGGAGCAATTTGGTTTCCTGGACGGTCGCCAGATTCATGAAGCTATCGGGGTAGCAGAGGAAACTATTCATAGTTTAAGGCAAGCAAACAAAAAGGGGGCTGTGCTCAAGATCGATCTTTCCAAAGCCTATGACAGGATCAGTTGGACATATTTAAGGATTCTTTTGACGCATCTAGGCTTCAAGGTGGAGTTTATTAACTGGATCATGGGATGCATCTCAAATGTAAATTTCGCTGTTCTGATAAATGGGGCTGCTTCCCAATTTTTTAAAAGCCAAAGAGGTCTTCGGCAAGGATGCCCTCTCTCTCCCCTACTTTTCCTCCTAGCAGTAGAAGGACTAAGTAGGTTGATCTCAAGTGCCAAGAGTTCAGGTTTGGTCAAAGGTTTGGAAGTTGCTGTTAACCTGTTCATAACTCATCTTCTTTTTGTTGATGATATTCTCTTATTCACAAATGGGAACATAAATGAAATTAAAGAGATTAAAATCATTATTGATCTGTTTCTGAAAGCTACATGGCTCCAAATAAATGAAAGGAAGTCTCAGCTTATTTTCGAGGGTCTCAGTAGACAAGAAGAGATCCTGATTGCATCCCACTTGCCTTTCGGAACCTGTAATATGGAGCAGCCATTTAAATATCTTGGCTTTTGGTTAAAACCATCCTCTTATAGAAAGCAGGATTGGAATTGGCTGGTGGCAAAGATCGAGCAAAAAATCTCCCATTGGAGTTTCAAGTGGTTATCGCGGGTTGGTAGACTTACTCTGGTAAATTCTGTCCTTCAGGCTATTCCGGTTTTTTGGGCTACTTTGACTTGGATCCCAAAAGGGATTCTCTATAAAATCAAGCAGATTTGTAGCAGGTTTCTATGGTCTGGGGCTAAGGAGGATTCTGTTCTTCCTTGGGTGGCTTGGGATAAAATTGCCAGACCAAAAGACTGGGGTGGATGGGGTTTAAAAAATCTTTTTGATTTCAGTCAATCCTTGGCAGCAAAGTCAGGATATAAAATTATAAATTCAGAGAATCTCTGGACCAGAGTGGTTATGAGAAAGTATATTGATCCTACTCCTCTTGAAGAATGGATTAGATTCCCAAACAAAAAAGGCAGGAACTGTTCAGTTATTTGGAAAGCTACTATAGAGGCCTTTAAAGTAATTGAACAAGGTCTGGCTTGGCGTGTTGGGAATGGTGAAAGCGTGAGAATTGGTAGGGACCCGTGGGTGGGGTGCAGTGAAGGGTTTGCTCTTTCCCCTGATTTGCTCACTCACCTGGACGAGAAAGGAATCAAGAGTTTAAATCAGATAGCAAATATGGACCAGTCATCTATTTGGGGGCAGTCTTGGAAAAGTGAAGTTGCTCTTGGCTTAGATCTCATTTGGAGGAATGAATGGCAGCTTTTTCTTCAGAAGCTCAGAAGATTGAATGTTAGATTAAAGGACTGACCGGATTCCCTCGTTTGGGCTCATGCTGAGACAGGTTTATATTCTCCTAAGGCTGGGTACAATTGTTTGATGAAGAAAAAAGGATGGGACCCCCCTGTTTGGTGGGCTAAGCCACTGTTTAAACTAAAGTGTCCCAAAAAAGCCAGGATCTTTTTCTGGTGCGCGTTAAAAAATAAGATCCCTACTTGGGAGATCCTCCAATCTCGCTTTAAACAGGGTCCTGGCAGATGCCCTCTTTGTATTGTAGCATCCGAATCCATTCATCATTTGTTTCTTGATTGTCCTTTTACAAGACAACTCTGGAATGAAGTGGAAAAGCTTTTAAACATCAAATTGAGGTGGGAAGGGGTTGATTTTTCCATAGCCTGGGAATATTGGTGGAATCATTTTAATGTGAGGAATCTGAGAAACTTGCCCCCCATCATTTTCTGGGGTATTTGGATCGCCAGAAATTGTAGTATCTTTAGAGAAAAATCCACCCCAGCGGCAGCCATTGCGATCCAAATCTCTACCATCCTCGCCAGCATCCCTGAGCCGGATGGTCCCTCAAAAACTGATCATCAGAAGGAGCTTCACATTAGAGACGGGATCCCATGGGCGTTTTTTGACGGGGCTGCCCAAAATAATATCACTGGCACTGGGATTATTATCCACATTAGTCCCTCTCACTCGCTAAAAGCATCGGTGGGACTCGGGATGGGTTCAAATAATTTTGCAGAACTCTCTGCTTTAAAATTTCTGCTGTGCTGGCTCATTCACAAAAATATCCTTGCTGTTCAGATTTATGGAGACTCACTGAATGTTGTTAACTGGGTCATTGGGAGATATAGATGCCAGCATTATATGTTGTTGCCTTTATTAGAAGAAATCCGAAACTTAAAATTGCTGTTTAATGTCTTTTCCATCGATCACATATACAGGGACAGGAATGAGGAAGCGGACAACCTTTCTAAAATTGATTTGCTTCAAGCTGTGGGCACTTGGAGAATAACTGAACAGATCCAGAGCTAGATCCGTGTGTCGGATCTTCCTCCATACTCTTAATGGCTTTTTGTCAATCATATGCTCTAGTTTATCAGCGTTCTTATTTGATCCTGGGCGCATGAACCTGAGTCATCCTTCTGCTGACTGCTCTGTTTTGAAAGAGCG
>APFE031576886.1:0-22631 GCA_000404065.3 Pinus taeda
CTTTAGCCGAAAAAACTAAATATTTTTCTCAATGTTTCTGATTTTCCGAGATCACACTAAGGTGCAGGGAAAAGGGCATACGCATGAGAAAAAAAATCCTTCCTTTCTGTTTCTGATTTGCCCAGATCGCACAGAGTCGCAGGGCAAAGAGCATACGCAGAAATGAAAGGTATAGATCCGGTTAAAAAAAACTAAATAAACCGAAACCGAAATAAGCAGAGAGAAAATAAAAGTAAACTGCAAATAAAGACTGTATACCTCCAGATCTTAAAAATGACGCAGATAGGGCTACCAGAAACCTTTTCGCGTGAAACGAAAGGGGATCCTCACTGGAACAGATGCTACGAACACAACAGAGCAGTCTCTCGGCCCGGGAAAGCAGTCAAACAGTAGTATCTAGAAACACAGCCGCATGCGTCTACCGCGTCAGATTTGGATCACCAGAGGATGCGGCCCTAAATAGCTCTAACCACTTCGAATTTACAGGGTAAGTTCCTGCAACAGAACACCAACAAGACAACCGCTCCACAAACAGATCACAGTATCCAATTACACAGTTTATTTTGACGTGGTTAAAACCCTCAGAGAGGGAAACAGTCCACGGCCTGCGCCAACGTGGCCACTACAGGCAATTTATTAATAAAAGAATGAAAATTTACATAAGCTTCTCTCATGCACGGTTAACCTACAAATGACCCTCTATGCGCTTTAAATAGAATTCATGGACCAATCGGGTGTCAAGCCACGGATCAAGTGTCGGTAATACCGAGGAGAGAATGAACCGTCGGATCACTACATATCGTGACCGTCGGATTGTAAGTTACAAAATGTAAAACAGTAAAGAAACACACTTTACCTAACTCTATACTAGACCAAGTTGAACTTAACTATTTCCTATGTGTCGGAATATCCTAACAATCGCCTCTGTCCGCAGAGGGGATTTACCTGTTCAACACTACTGGTACTTCTACATCTCCTTCCTAAACATCTAGAATCGTAATACCCTTAGTTCCTCAACCTCAAGGATCATCTTCTGCACATCCTTTTGTTAGTAGATCAGTGATGGCTCAATATCCATGGAATAACCCAGGGGCAGTCTTAATGCCTGCACCCTTGAGTCAGCTACCAGCCCATCCTAAAAAATGGCTGCCTAAATTCAATCATGAAGAAGGCATGCTAGCGGAAGAGCATATTAATAACTTTATGCTATCCATAAATCTTAATGGAGTTACTAATGAAGATGCTATCATTCGACTTTTTCCTTATACCCTTCAAGGAACAGCCGGATCATGGTATTTTTCATTACCATCTAGATCTATCACTAGTTGGGATATCTTCAAGGAGAAATTCCTCATAAAGTTTGGTGATGATAGGTCTACTGCGACGCTAATTAGTGACCTGTAAAACCTCAGAGCCCAGTCAAAAGAACCTATCAAAGACTTCAATTCGCGTTTCAATAAACTATTAAACAAAATTCCTACTGCTTCCAAGCCCAACGAAGAAGTAAGAAGTGAATGGTACATTACTGCTTTACCATCAAATGTATCAATCTTCGTGGACAGGGCTAATAATACAACTTTAGCTGAAAACATGAAAGAAGCAATAGCTATAGAGAAATGATTTATAGCCCTTGAAAAGAAGACCGTGATCGAAGAACGGAAGTCTAAGAAGGTAACATTCAAAGAAGATCCCAAGAAAAAGCAATCGAAAGATCCTTTTGATTTAGAAGGATTACAAAAGGTTTTGAAGACCATGTCTAACGAAATGGTCGACATTAAGAAACAAGTGGTAGAAACTTCTTCAAAAAAGCCATACAGAGATTTTAAAAGAAATCCCTCGACTGATTCAAAGCCCCCAAACGCTATTACAAACGTTGAATTTGAGGAAGAAGAGGAAATCATTACTGAAGAGCAAACTGATGAAGAAGAAGTTGTAGAGTTACAAGGAATGTGGGATTTCATCCTCCCACAAGAACAGGATCAAGAAGCATTCCCGGTTATTACATGAAGCAGAAATCAGCTTGATCCCCCCCAAACTACCCCTAAGCCAAAAAGCGCAAGTTAGGCAACGAAGGATAAAGTCGCACCCAAGAAGACAACATCTAATGTGACTCAAACCAACCCCGTCCAAACAGATTCGTCTACTCCATCTAAAACAATGATCATTTCTGATGAAATGGAGTACAATATTATAGAATATATGAAGAAGATTCGGGTGAACATCACTCTTTACAAATTGAGCAAGTTAAAACACCAGCAAAAGATACTTTTGAAAGAATTACATGCTGTGCCAGTTGCACCTTTGCCTGCCGCTGTAATTTCTCAAGCTTCTCATGAAATGGGAAGACCTCTGACTAATGCGATTAACAAGATTGATCCAAATGACATCACATTAATTGGAGGAAGATCGAGATCTCATACTCCCCCCTTTCTTCTTACCTATGAAATTTTTAATAAAAATGTGCATAATTGTTTAGTGGATTCTGGAGCTTCATCGAATATTTTACCAAAGTCAATATGTACAAAATTGAACGTTCAACCAAAAAAATCTGTCGTGCGCATAGTCCAGCTAGATTGATCACAGGTCGAAGTGATTGGAGAATTGAATCAAGTTACTATAAGGCTATCATCCAACCCAAAGGTATGTCAAGTTATCGACATTTTAGTTGCTGATATTCTAGAATTTTATGGTCTAATTCTTAGCAGAGATTGTTCATAAAGCTTCATGGATATTTTGCAACTGATTGGTCGCACATGTGAATCCCTTATAATGGTAAACCCAATCAAATAAAAGTTGAAAGAGAAAGACATCAGAAATACATAGTAACAGAGCTAGAGGGAGAGAATGAGCCAGTAGCATATAACAACAACATTATTGGCAATTACTCAGTAGATTCTTTCCTAGGGAATTTCAATGCTCATACGTCACCTTATTTAGAACATTCTATTTTGTCCCAAGTCGAAAACTTTTCCCAGATAGATAGTTCTAGATGTATCATTTTTTAGATTATCCTGTAAATAAATATTTGCTTTGGAAATTATTTTTTGATGGTTCTAAATCTAATGAAGGAGCAGGAGCAGGATGCGTGCTAGTTAGTCCAGAAGGAGATGAAACTATCTTAACTTGTAGGCTTGAATTTGATTGCACCAACAATACCACTGAATATGAGGCTTTGGTCCAAGGGTTGTACAAAGAAATTGGATTAAACGTCAAATACCTTCAAGTTTTCGAAGATTCGGAAATTGAAGTTAGACAGGTACGTAATACTATACATTATTTATCAGGTCATTTAAAACATTATCAATCTCTAGTTCAAGACCTGACTGAACACTTTATAGCATTTAGTATTTCATCAATTCCCAGAATCCATAATGCAAGTGCAGACCTCCTAGCTAACGTAGCTTCCAAACTCATCCCTTCAGAAGATTTTAGCCCTAATAGATTTTCAATAGAATTAATCTTTCGACCTTCTATTCCTGACAACATCACAAATTGGAGAATTTTTAACGACGATCCTGACATCGTGAGTTTTCTCACATCTGAAGGATCCTATGCCAATCAAATAATCGACGAAGACCAACATGATCGACAATTGCAACAAGATAGCGTGAACAACGCTATACCTAAGTCGGTAGTCAAATTAGAAGACCTTTATGATTTGAAAGATCAGTTTAAAAGATCTACTAATTCAAAACTCCAAAGTTCAACTTTGAACTATGAATTAGTAAATCTGGGAACTGATGCCAGACCACAAAACTTCAATTTAGGCCTTGGCCTAACTCCGAAAGAAAAATTAGCATATATCCGTCTTTTGAGACAATACAGAAATGTTTTTGCTTGGAACTATGATGAACTTAAAACATACGACACTTCTATCATCCAACATACTATTCCAATGATGGAAAATGCAAAACCAGTCCAACAGAAGTTGAGAAAAATCCATCCCAATTTAGAAAATCAGATTAAATCCGAACTCAACAAGTTATTGAAAGCCAAAATAATTTTCCCCGTTCGACATTCCAAATGGGTCTCCAACATGGTCCCTGTTAGAAATAAAAACGAAGATATTAGAATCTGTATTGACTTTCGAAACCTTAATAAAGCCTACCAAAAGGATAATTTTCCTTTGCCTCCTATGGAACAAATCTTGCAGGGAGTCACTGGGTCAGAATTAATGTCCTTTTTGGATGGATTATCAAGATACAATCAAGTGTTGGTACACCCTGACGACCAATTAAAAACCACATTCAAAACCAAATGGGGCACCTACGCATATCAAAAAATGCCTTTTGGCCTGATTAATGCAGGTGCCACTTTTCAGAGAACCATGGACATTGCATTCAAAGGTTTAGTTAATAAGTCTGTTGTAATCTATTTGGATGATATAACTATCTATTCCAAAAAACGAAGCAACCATCTCAGAGATTTGAAACAAATATTCCAACGTTGTCTCAGGTATGGAATTTCACTCAACCCTAAAAAGTCCTTTTTCGCATTAAGTGAAGGAAAACTTCTAGGATTCATAGTGTCAAAAACTGGAATTCACATTGACCCTGACAAAATCAAAGAGATTTCCAAAATTTCCCTACCTCACAACAAAAAAGCCATGCAATCTTTCCTTAGTCAAATCAACTTTGTAAAGAGATTTGTTCCAGACTTTTCAAGAATTGTATCTCTTTTACAAACAATGATAAAAAAGAACTCAAACTTCAAGTGGGGCCAAGACGAATATGAGGCATTAAATCTAGTCAAACAAGTAATTGTGAATGCTCCATCTTTAGCGACTCCAAATTTTTTAGAGCCTTTTATTTTATATACATTTGCCTCTGACAGATCATACGCAGCAATTCTTACCCAAGCGAATGAGGAGAAGGCAGAAGCCCCAATTGCTTTTTTCAGTTCAAATTTACAGGGGGCTGAATTAAATTATTCAGATGTGGAGAAGCAGGCTTATGTTGTTTTCAAAGAAATCAAATATTTCAAACCCTTCCTACTCAAAACTCATACAAAAATCATTGTACCGTTTTCAGCAGTAAGAAATCTTTTAGTACAAAAAGAGGTTGGTGAGAAAAGAGCCAATTGGGTTACTGCCTTACAGGAATATGATGTAGAAATCAAACCAGTAAATATTGTAAAATCTCAAGGCTTTTGCAAAATGTTGGTCGAAGCATAGCTGGTATCTGAAATTCCATCTGCAGACATACAAGTGTCCGAGGTAAGCCTAAACGATAATGATTCATTATATGATGATATCATTTATTATCTAAAGAATGGGTATGCCCCTTCATACCTCGATCATACTAAGAAAAGAGCTCTAAGATTGAAATCCAAACAATATCAACTCTTTAATGATGTTCTTTTTAGGAAAAATTATGACTTTTTTCTACTTAGATGTCTTGAAGAATCTGAAGCGAAAAATGTTTTGCAGGAACTCCACGACAGGCCAACAGGCAGACACTATGTTGGAGATGCTACTGCACATAAAATCTTACGCGCAAACTATTATTGGCCCACATTATTCAGAGACTCGCACAATTACGTAAGGAAATGTTAAGTCTGCCAAACAGTCGCTGGAAGACAGAGGAAACCATCTTTGCCACTACAACCAGTTAACATTGAGTGACCTTTCGATCAGTGGGGATTGGATATAATAGGTGAGATCGTTTCTCACTCTTCTAAGCAGCATAGATACATCCTTACAGCAACAGATTACTTTACTAAATGGGTAGAAGTAGTTCCACTCAAGACGACTAATGCTGAACATATCATTGAATTTATAGATCAATTCATATTCACCAGGTTTGGATTTCCTTCCGCTTTAATGTTTGATAATGCATCATACTTTTCTGGAAATGCAATGACTGAATTTGCACTTAAAAGAGGTTTTAAACTTAAATATTCTGCAATTATTATCCACAAGGGAACGGGTTATCTGAATCTACCAATAAAAACCTAATTAGGATCATCAAACGAATAGTTGACCAAAATCATAAATATTGGCATAAATCTTTAATATATGCTTTATGGGCAGATCGAATAACACAAAAAGCCTCAATTGGCACTTCTCCATTCAATTTAGTTTATGGAAAAGAAGTAGTTCTCCTAACCCATTTAGCAATTCCCTCTCTGTCTTTAGTTCAATATATTGATGAAGTACCAACTTCCTCCTTACAACTAAGACAAATGGAAATAATCAAGTTAGAAGAACAAAGAGAGCAGGACAAAAGAAGTCACACTCATCATCAAGCATTAGTAAAATCCTCTTTTGATTCAAATATAATGACCAGAAAATATTTTCAGGTGGGAGATCTAGTTTTAAAATGGGACAAGGCTCATGAAGAAAAAGGAAAACATTCAAAATTTCAACGAATGTGGCTTGGTCCTTTTCAGATTGTAGAATTCATAGGTCCATCCACTTTTGTGTTGCAGGATTTAATAGGGAAGAGAGATCCCTTACCTGTTAATGGTCAAATTCTTAAGATTATTCTTCTGTTTTGTAAACTAGTTTTTTAGTTTTTATTTATTTTTAATAAAACCAGTTGTGAATGGTTACATTAGGAATTTACCAAAAAGATACCAATTCTCTTTCAGATTTTGAGTTTTTGCTTGTATAAATAGCAAATATTTTAGAAAATTGATCTTTATTATTGGAAGATACAGTTAAAGACTCTAGATATGATACTAGTTTCAACTTCATAAAATTTGATGAAAATAACCTTTAGTGGGAAATTGTTTTATATCAGTGCAATGAAAGGTATCAATAACAAAATAAAGATTCTCTGTAGAACAGCTCCTTCCAAAAACTCTACTATTGTCGTCCAGAGCTATCTTAAGGAAACAATGACTTCCTCCCTACTAATGAAATCACAAATTTCAGAGGAACAATTCAAGGATACACTTCATCTTAAAGAGTAAGAGGTCTCATCACGTGCTGGCTTATCATAATCACAGATATTATAACTAGTTGACTTTGCCAAAACTGCATACCACAACAGGGAAATGACTTAAGATTGTTCCAATCGAAAGGCAAGGGGTCTCATCACGAGCGAGCTTGTTCAGCAAGTTATAAGTCAAGTGAATGACTGTGTCATAAATTGGCCATCAAACCATGACATTGTTCTTTAAGAATAAAAGAAAATCAAATGCAATAAGTGTTGATGTGAATTCTTCTTTGAGAATTGTAGGTTTCTTTACGTAGGATTCAGGATCATTGTTGGGTAATAGGTAACCCTGTCGAGGCTATGAACGCCTGCTGGCAGCAAAGGCTCTACCTACGACAAATGAGTATACTTAAAATTGTTTTATAGAGAAGCCTTTGTTTTATCTTTACAACCAAGTAACGACTGATGTAATACAAGGACTAGCTTGAGGAAACAACTAATCAAAGTTGAAAATAGTTGAAACAAAATACCATTGACAGGTTAAAGCATAATCTACTTTATCTTTCTATAATAAAGTTTAATTTTCTAGAAAACTTTCTGTTTTGGAAGTTTAGAAAATTCAAAAGAACGACAGAGATAACTGGTTCTTCCAAGTGAATCGCCAATTGTTGTGGCCACCAACAACCCCCCTTTTATTGTTTAGTGTTATTACTAATACTAAATAAAAGGGGACCCTTAGTCAAAAAATTTCAAAAAAATCAATTAGTGATTGTATTTTCTTTTCAATAAAACTTATTATCATAAACTTAAGAAAAGACCCTTGCGAAATCTAAAAACTTAAGTTTTGTGATGAAGGAAGGTAAAATCACTCCTTAAAGGATATCGAATCACAAAAAAGACAACAGCATGCCTCCTTATGAGCTAAAATTTAAAACCACAAGAATGCGATGCGAAATTGCGTAAAGATAAAACATATATCGCATCGTAGATCTTAAAATCATACTTATAATAAAAAACCGCAGAAAACGCCGATATGCAATAGCGCATATCGCAAAATCGCACCTCGCAAAGAAAATGTTGAACACAAAATATGCACATCTTACAATCATGCGATATTGCGATATTGCAATTGTGCGACACTGTGAAATTGCGATAATGCGGCAAAACAACCTTACGATAAGACAAAATAAAAATCATGCAATCTTGCGATATGCGATGTAACAAATCTGCGATATCGCAAAGAAAATCGCAAAATCATCCTGTCACAAATTTGTCTGGATCATTGTTCAAGAAAAAGTGTTAAATGAGACTGGTTATGTGCTTTAATGCTCATTAATGAAATATAGTTTTGAGTTTATCGAAGAGTCAGTTCACGTAAGGTGGCATATTTTTACATGTCTTCGGCAATCAAAGCATTCCCGTCATTATGTATTATCATTACTCTCACTTCACTTGTAACTGTAGGAATGAAGGAAAAAATATTATACAAAGCAGTGTACAAGAAATTACGGTGAAGAATAGGCGAGGCTCTGGTATCTGAAGATAAAGAAATGGTGCCCTTATACACATTCACAGCATGCAACAGAAATGCAGTTGCAGATTTAGCTTGTTAAATTCTGCGCCGGATAACAGCGAAACCTAGTCCGCCAAAAGAAAGCACACAAGAGGCAGAAAACGCATCAAGGAAACCCAGACTGAAAAACAGAGGCAGTTTCTGATGCATGATTAGTGCTTAGCGTTAATCGCGCATCGCCAGGAAAAATCTCCCGAAGAGGATGACTCTCAAAAACAACATAAATTATGTTGGAAAGATGGTGCCAACTCTAGCAGTTTTCGTTTTCACAGGGCAACTAAAGGCTGAGGTCGGCCAACCAATTTCGCTCAAGCAAATGCTGAATGCTTGCGATATAAAGGAAAAAATACAGAAATAGTTAGCTTTAGATTTAATTTTAGAAATAGTTTTATTTTATTTTGCCTAGAAACAGGACGGTCATTTAAACCGTATCCTAATTTTTTGTAAATAAATTATTTTTAGACATAGTTAGTAGTATTTAAACCCTTCTCATGCATTTAGAGAAGGGTCCAGAAATTTACCAAAAACCTGTCCTCAGAACATGCACTTTTGCACCCTCCGAGGATGTTTTGGTGAATGAATGGAACAAGGTTTATTGATTTTTGCATCTGATATCTACTACTCATGTTGCACTTTTGTACTCTTAGTTGATGTCGGATTGAGAAGAGATAAACCATTATCGCTTGAAGCTCATGAGTAGAACTAGTTATAAATGGTACTTCTATCTCTTAACTATTTATATCTCCTGTGTTAGAGTGATATTTAAGCTTCGTTGTTTACATGTTAATGCTTGAATTCCTAAGTTATCATTTGGCACTTTTGTACGGCGATAGCTATTTATTTATGCTTGATATGTGAATAACTTACTATGCGATATGCTTCTCACAACTGTTTCATCTAACTTTTTATGCGAAGTAGTTCATCTATATTGAATTCTTTTCTTATAACAGTTGAATGATCTTTATTACCAATTGTTATTTGAAATCATTTTAGATCGCATAACAGAAAAATCTTACCCCCGAATTAGTATAGATATTAGATGTCATTTCTTTTTTAGATACAACTTAGATTAGAATTAGAAGTAGATTATCTCATTTAAAATCTTTTAAAGCCACAAACATCAATCAATCTTACACACACACACACAATTGGGAAACTGGTCCCATTATCCCCAGTCGGACCCACCATACCAAACAGAAAAGGAGCTACCAACCAAGGTCCGGACCGGGTGGGTATCCCCCTTGTTGTAGACCCGATTTTCAGGCCTTCAACAGAACCCAAAATATCTTTGTCTTTGTAATCCACACAACATCGTTTGTAGATCATAAGGAAGCGAATTACACTGCCTCCGGCAATCCTTCCTCAAGCGGAGGAAATTGGCTATCGTTTGACAATTCCCATGAAATGAGCATAATTGAGAGCAATAACCAAGTGTAGTGGAATGGCTTGGTCTTGTCCTAAGCTTCACGATAGTTTTCTAGGAACTCCTGACAGAGGTTTCTTGCCCAATGAAACTATATGTATTTTGCGCATTATGCAACTAGGGAAACTACGCATGTCGGAACTTCATCTGCATGGCATTTTCGTATCACCTTCCCTGCTAAAATATGGGCAGCCAATTGAACTGTTGGGTCTATTATAGAAATAATTGAATACCCTCGCGACTTCTTAAGGAGGTTGTAATCTTTCTTCGTCCTTTATGAAATGTATTTCTCCCCAGTATTTTTGCCAAACTCCTTAGCCAGGTTCGCACTTGATAAGGCAGATGTGTGATTCTGTGAATGCTCATGTATGTAATGGAGATAGGCCCTCCCATCCATAAACAACCATCGTACACCAATGTGAGAAGATGGCGCACACATATCATATTGATGGGGGTGCGGTGGTAATGTGGCACCCAGAAAATCGAGAAACCTTGAGTGCTCGACACTGCGGACCCATTCCTCCATTTCCAATGTTGTCACATTTGATTCTACATAATATACCCTCCTCATATATTTGTTCGTCGCCAAGTGTGGGAACTTAGCGTGATATGCAAGTTCCCAATCCTCCATTTTCAAAAACAGGACCCTTGCGAGCTGAGGGCCTTGAAAAGGGATCTGCTTAGGTAGCAGGGGTGTGGAAATTGTGAATTTCTTAGCGTTTGGATCCTTCGTGACCTTTTATTTTCCCTCTACAAAGGGATATACTTGGGTAGCCCTGTTATGGGTTCTTCTCTTTCAACATCAATATTTTCTGTTCCCTGAGCTTCTTTCATCTCCAGGTCCACTACTTTCTCCAGCTCCTTATATTTCTCTACTTCTGTGTTTCTGTATGCTTCCTTGGGGAAGCACGAACTAACACTGACTTCTTCTGCTTGTCCCTCATGGATTGCTTTGATTTGGCTGGTTGAGTTTCTTTGATAAGGATAGGCTTCGGCCTAGGTGACCTTGGCACCATAATCACAGTAGTTGGAGCTTCCTTACTTACAACTTCTAGGGTAGCGGTATTAGAGGAAACATCACTAGTACTAATGGTTTCAACAGGACTTGGTGCAGACATTTTGTCAAGGATAAACTTCTGGTTTATTACAGGAAACTTAGCAAATGCGGGACTCGCAACAAAATCCTCCCAAAATTCTCGGCTCATAGGCAATAGATAGCGAAATTCACTAACAATTCTGAGCGTGCAAAGTGTTCTCTGTTGGACTGGCACATGTAATTTATAGGGAGTTTTGAATTCAAATCCGAACATTCCCCCAAATTTTTGATAATAAATGTTGTTTTGGCAGCAGATCTTCAAATATTTTTTCCTTAAATGCCACCACCCCACTCCACCAAAGAATCTTCTAGTTGTCAAGTCATGAACAGTAACTCCAATTGTCACTTTCCTACTATGTTGCATGATACCTTCCTTCATGGTGTAGCTTCCTGAGCACAACTTTATGGGTTGCATTTTCACCAGTCTTCACGTAGCCTATTCCTTGTGTTGTCCTCCAAACTAGGTAGTGTAGTTTATAGTCCCACACTCCCTTGCAACTGCCTGGAGCACTAAGACTATCCTGTTATCATATATTCATTGCAGGATCACCTATATACAATTCTAACTTTCTCCCATTCACTCTTCCCGGGAAGGGTTCCCCATTCAACTTCGCGAGTTGAACTGCTCCTCCATCTATAGTTTATTTGACAATATATGGCCCTAACCAATGCATCTGGAATTTACCCAGAAATTTAGTGAATTTACTATCATATAATAGGACAAGATCGTTTACCTTAAATGTGTGAAGCTTGATATGGAAATCATGCCATGATTTTTCATGTTCCTTTTGTACTTGTTGATGAAATCCTACCAAAAAATGATCTTCTTTGAGCTCCATCAGATGTGTGAGCCACTCTTCCAAGGCCTCGTGATATGCCATATCTGTCATGGCTTCTATGTGCAAACTAGGCATAATATACTCCATAGGCATTATAGCTTCAACCCCATATACCAATCTGAACGAGGTTTTCCCTGTTAGCTTTTTACACATAGTCCTGTTAGCCCAGAGTACTACAGGTACATGTACATCCCAATCATTTCATTACACGTTACAGATCTTCACCAACGCATTCTCCAAAATCTTATTAAAGGCTTCAACAATTCCATTTTCCTATGGGTGATATGGTGTACTCTTCTAATGGTAGACCTAGAATTCTTCAGTCAATGCTTTGATTGTTTCGTTCAGAAAGTGCGTACCTCTATCACTCATCAACACTTTCGGGAAGTCAAATCTGGTTAAGACATACTAACTTTGTTTTCATAGCCCCTGTACAATCCTTAATCGATTGTGCTTCCGCCCATCTAGTGAGAAATTCTGTCACGGTGATAATATAGAGCGCACCTATTTTCTTTCCCGGGGGCTGAATTGGCCCAAAAAAATCAATCACCCACTTCTCAAATGGTTGCAAAGATACATGAGGATGTAGAGGTAACTCATCCCTTTGCAATGGTTTGCTAGTTCTTTGACATGCATCACACGCCTTACAATATGCCTTTGAATCCTTGTGCAAAGTTGGCCACCATAGATATACCTGTAAAATATTCTACACATTTGCCTTACCTTCATAATGGCCTCCCACAGCTCCCCCATGAGCTTCAGTGAGAATTCTATCCTGCTCAAAGTCCGGCACATATATTCACAATATTTCATCTACACCCATCTTATACAGATGCCTGCAATAACTGAAAAATCAGTCGTGCGCACTACTAATTCCTTTTTATGCTGACTTGTATATCCTTCCAATGCCATCCCCGTAGTCAAGAAGTGAATAATATTGGCAAAATGATCATCTACTATGCATACCACAAAGAGATGCAGATCTGGAAACCCTTCCTCCAGATTATTAGGCTCCTCTCCTGTTTTGATCCGTGATAGATGGTAAGGTCCTACATTTAACCTTCTTGGTTTCACAATGACTTCAAATTCATACTCCTAAAATAATAGCAACCATCTACAGATCTTCCCCCCCAACATAGGCTTATTGACCAAGTATTTCAACGTAGAATGATCTATGTACATCTTGAAATGCCCGCCTAATAGATAATGGTTGAATTTTTGCAGTGTGTACACCATGGCCAATCCTTCGCGCATAGTCGTTGAATAATTCTTCTCGACCTTCAATAAATTCCTACTCAGAAAGGTTGTAGGATGGTCCATTTGTCCTTCACTAGCCTGTGTTAGCACTGCACCTGGCCCAATGCAAGAGGCATCCACATGTATGTGAAACTCCTTTTTCCAATCAGGGAATACCAAAATCGATGCAGTGACCATCTTTTCTTTTAATAAATCTAAGTTGCACTGACACTCTTAGTCCCAATATAATGTTGCATAGTTCTTCAACAATTTATCCATGGGTGCAGTAATTTGAGCATAAGCTTTGATAAATTTTCTATAATATCCCATATGTCCCAGTGTCGCACGCAACTCCTTGATGTTCCTAGGGGCCTCCAAATTCACTATTACGGAAATATTTGCAGGGTCCACCATCAATCCTTGCTTGCATACTATGTGACCCAGCAAGATCCCAAAGGGAACACAGAATATGCATTTCTTCAAATTCAGTGCGACCTGGTATCTGTGACATGTGTCCAACATCAGGTGCAGAATTTCTACATGGCGTTTCACTAATCCAAACACTGTCAAATTATTAAAGTAGACTTCTAGGAACTTATGAATAAACTCCTTGAACGCTCCTATGGGTACGCGGGAAAATATCGCAAGAATATTCTTAAGCCCAAACGACATCAAAGTGTATTGAAAACAACCCCATTTTGTTGCAAAGGTTGTTTTTCTCCTATCCTCTAGCGCAATCTTGATCTAATGATACCCCGAAAATATGTCAGTAAAGGAATAGGCTTCTTGGCCTCTGATATTATCTAACACTTCATCTGTAAAGGGCGTTTGAAATGGGTCATGAACACATGCATCATTAAGCTTCCGCAGATCTACACAAATCCTTATTTCACCTTTTTGTTTCTTCTCCTGAACCACCATCAAGCTCACCCAATCAAATTCTTCAATAGGTTCTATGATATCTGCCTCTAGCATCTTATCCAGCTCTTGGCAAACATTTTCCTTGTATTTAGGATTAAGATGATACAACCTCTATTTAATAGGCTTCACGTCCGGCTTCAGAGTGATCTTCATAACTCCCAAATCACTGACTATGCCCTTCAAATCCGAAAACTTAGTAGGGAAGAGATCCCAGTATTCACAGATTAACTCAACAACTTTATCCATGGTAGCATCGTCCCAATAGTCTCTAATCTTTGCAAACTTTGGTTCTACTTTAGTGCCAATGTTTACTTGCTTTGTCTTCAATGGTGTGGAGGTGTCCAGGCTTTCTATTTGTGGGCCTTCGACTTCGTGATGCCCTTCTACCTATGGAATATTAATGTTTCTCGAATCTTCATCCTCCTCTTCAGCAGTCACATTATAGCATTCCAATGCATGGCATAGCTAGATGCTCCAATTTTATTGGGTCCATTCGATAGTTTTCATTAGATTTCTGAAGATGAGTGCCTTAATCTCTTGTAATGCTTCATCGATGGTTGCAAACTCATCTTCAAATTTGAAGGTCAACACGAACCCTTCCTTCAATATATCCCATTCCATGGTGCCATGGCGGAGCTCCATTTCCATATACGAGTTCATGGGAACTGTATCCAAAGTATGGAAAAATAAGTACTCACTCTGGCTGCAACTTTGTTCCCCATGTGTTAGTCCATTTCACTAGGTGATCATGTGGATCATCCCTTACGTTATATGTCTCAGTCAATTTAGTATTAGGTAGTCCAAACTGTAGCCTCATCATTCTTCAGTAATATTTCCATCCAGCAAAACTATCCTTATGCATACCCCACCATCATGAAAACATAGCCCGTAATGCCAACTCTAATACTTGGAAGTGGTGACCCTGAGGGACTTCACACTCAAATTCAACCAAAAACATATCAACGTCAGTTAAACCATCATAGTAGGTAATTTCCTTACCTCTGATGAAACACACAGTGACTTCGTCATCATATTGCATCACAGTGTAGACACTTCATGCAAGTGGTTCTGCCAATGCTCTAATTCCTCATCCGAATCAGAGGTGCAGGAACTCTCCCAATCCCATGCAATCCTTCCATCTTCCATAAAATTGATCCAGTCCTAGTCTCATGTTGTTATTTTGTAGATTTGATCTAGTTCATCATCACTTTCTTCCTAGTTGCAGACTGTTTCAATATATCGTGCCCCTTCTGTAGGGTCCAATGATACTACAACCCGCAACGATTTTCTTTCAAACAACATTGTCCTCTTGTTCAAATTGATGACCCCATTCATATCAATGCCCCAGTCAATTCCCAGAAGCATGGGGTATCGATTACAGTCATCAACAATTTCTATAACCTCAAAGTCGTCCATTACGCTTGTACCTTATATATCATCTATTACCCCATATATCGTCCCATGGGGATAATTTTCTGCTAGTTCGCCATTCTGAGTTGAATCGGAGACCACTACAGCGTAGGTCTCCCCATTCTTTACCATGTTTATTTTGGTAATATTTTTGCATCTGATCCTAGATCCAAGATGACCTGGTCCATCTCATAATCACTTATATATGCGGTGAGCCTCATCTCGAGCCCCATTCGTGCCTTATGTTTGCCAATTTTTCTGATCATCGGGTGTCCATCAGGGACTTTCTCTTTTCTGGTACACTTGTTTATTAATTCCTATAGGCCTTCCACAGCTTTTCTATCATCTAGTAGTTTTATGCAGGTCTCCAAAAACTTAGTCAGTACAAAGGGATCAATCTTTGCAGGCACGCTGGTTTGTTGAACCTTGTCCTGGCTTCCTGAGGTGGAGGCCTTAGTGAAGCTCTTCTTGGCTTCCATAAATGTTTCCTTAGCATGCTCTAGATCAAAGCCAACTTCTTTCTCTAGCGCTTTACAGACCCATCCATCCTCTTCAGTTTTTTTTCCTTTATCATCACCAATTGTTATTCCACCTCTCAGCACTATATTCATGCTTTTATCCTCCTCGTGAGGCTCATCTCTCATCATCTATAAGTTCTATTAAGGTTGTTGAGGCTATGATTTCTTCTCTTTCATTTAGCTATCAAAACCATGCACTCTTCTATAGTATGGTCAAACTGCCTACAGTATTGACATGACAGGCTTGTCTCATTCTAACATTCTCACACATAGTTCCCTAGCTGTCTGCAGTTGTAGCAGATAATCTGACCACGCCCTCAACCAGGTCCTCCTCCTCCTCAGCCTCGTCCTCATCCTTGATAACCTCCACACACTCCTCTGATGCCCTACTTTGGAGGCCATTTTTTTGCTTGCATCTAGTATGTAGGTTTTCTTTCCATCATCAGCTCATAGCTTCGACAGTGGCACTCATCATGGCCCACCAACTTGCAGAAGTTATAGAACAACTGTTGGTGTGCCTGGACAAATTTTTGAAGTAAATGACAATTATCTGTTGCATGTTGTCCAACAACCTGACAAATTGCACACCATAGCCTAGCCCCCATGATCGACCTTGCGGGGGCTTCTGGCCTCAGTGGAATTGGTCCCCCTCCTGTAATATAATTTGCATACATGGGATAGTGGTCTTTATCGTGCCCTTATCCCTTGCACTTCAAACACCAGACTTCCACATGCACTTCTAGTTTAGTCTCCTTGTCTTTCTTCAAACTCTGTAATTCTAAGTGTAGGCTCTGTAACTGAGAGTGGATCTATTGTACCCCCAAGGTCACATCCTAAATAGGAGTTGCATGCAATCTCATAGCAATTTCCAAGGCTTCTGCCTAGGTTCCTATCTTTTATTGTGATAGAGCAATTCTCAGGTGAGGCAAAAGCGAAGCTATAAACCATTCGCAATGCTGACTATCTGTGAGTTACATCTTAGCTTCTTGAATCTGACACTTCAACCTTTGATCTAATTCACAAGGCGTCTCATCAAACCTCATCATGATTTCTTTGAATCCAATTACTAATTGTGAGTTAGACTTAGGCTTACTAAACTCCTTGTTTAAAGAGACCTTAGTCTCTGCTAGCAATGCAAGAGGATTATCAAAACCATACTTAATATACCAAGTTAGTGCTTGATCCTTCAGAGTGGTAATCAACTCTACCTTATTTATATTTTCATCGGTAATTTGTTGCGTTGTCCACACAACATTCACAAAAAACCAAAACTTCTTTGTATCTTCACACCCTATTCCCTTGAAAATTGGCAACTTCATTGTGTTCGCCATGTTGAATGGTGGTTGTGGAGGCGGAGGTGTGGGTGAAGCTATATGTGGTGGAGCTGGAGGCAGAGGTGGAGTGGATGGATGATTTACTCGAGGAATCCCCTAAGGTATTAACTGAACAATGCTTCATGGCGAAGTCTATTTCACCCCTTCATTGTCACTTAGAGGAGGTCCAATCAATGGACTATACTTCGGTCCGATCCTTCATGATTTCTAAAGAACCGTTTGCTTCACGTAACCCTGAACATCAAGGTAAAAGCATCACCCATTTTTCACATAATATCATTTTAATCTAAGTATTCAAGGATCTTAAATACTTACCTCATAGTCCTTTGAAAAATCGCCACTCTGCTTTGTTATAGCTGATTGAGGTATCAACTGCAAATTCTGTGATGAATCCTCCTATAATTCAGTCGAGCTAGTGATTGATAGGCTGCGAGATCTTGTTTTCAGAGGCTTCTAGTCATCACACTAATTCAGGAGTCCACACTATAGGATTATCAAGCTTCCACCTTCCTTGGATGTCTGTTAATTTAGCTAACCACTCATACAATTCAATGGGAAAAGTGCAGAAGAAGATCACACGTATCTCTGTATACAGATATTTGTTTTACCACTCTTCCTTTAACAGGCACAAATTCCTATTTTCTTGTGCCACAAACTCGTGAATATTCCAATCCAACCAATTTTCAATTTCTTTCTTGGTCAGATTCCAATGATGCAAAATCACACATCTCTTTCAAGTAGATCTCGGTTCCAACAACGGAACCATTGTTGTCTTAGGGGGTCCTGACCCAGGTTCAGAGTTAGTTGCGCCAACCAACAAAACCCTACACTACTCACCCTTTCGAAAACAACTTGCATAGCGTAGGCTGCAGTCTCACCTGAAGCAGTATGGAGGGATGCAAGAACCAAATTTCTTCATCCAGAGACTAGTGTGATGTCTTCCAGTGCCTCGGATATGCCTTCACACAGATTGATATACTCTTAGGGCATGTTGCTGCAACTCTGTTAAAATAGCCTTCAGATCTTCGCAAAGGTCTACGATCAGTACTTGCAGACATTTAACAGTCAATTTGTCTACTTACATGCATCATAAAGTAATCCTAAAGTAGGCCTCATGCAAATTTACTTAATTTATTATTAAACATCAGAGAATTCATCAGAGTCTTTGTGAAAACACTTAAACATGAATTGCGTACATTATTAACATTTATTTAAGAGAATCACACAACATTCCATCAATATTTCATAAAACACATCATTGATCAACAACATATAGCATTAACAGAAATACGCAAGAATTCTTTGGAAACTGTCTTTATTTATCTTCAATTCAAGGTTACATACTCAAAACTACCCTGCACACATAGCTGTAGGGGTCCACGCACTCGGCTGCGGACTCTACATAGCCCTCTACTGATGATCCCCATAAATGGGTAACTATATGGGCTCATTTTTCCTCTTACTTCAACTTAATCCACCATTCTCATTAGTTTGTTGCATGTTTTTGAATATATTTATGCTAATAGAGTGAATTGGATTAGTCACTTTGCCATGTAGTCTAATGAATGTTTTATGCAGATTTTTTGGACAAATTTGGACAAAGTCAAGGAATTTATAAGCAAATGGCAACCAAAACTCAAGGAAAATAGGGAAGAGGACTTGTAGGGGGGATGTCCTCAAATCCTCCATCAACAACTCGGAGCACAAAGGTCCACATTGATGATTCCAAGGGGCAGTTGAGCAAGTAAAGTAGGACTGATGTTAATCGTTAGTTCTAGGAAGCCGAGTTCCTTGATTTTAGGAGGACTGTTGGAGGTCCCCATTTGTATAAATAAGCAGGCTTAGAGCCTCAGTATGTTAGCCAGTTATTATTAGATTTTTTCACTTTTGTGCAACATTGTGTTCAGCTCATTTTCGAGTTCCTTTTTTAGAACAGTTTATGTAATGTAACTATTATTTTTGATAATGAAGATGAAACATTTTTTGAGCCAGCACAGATCTCTTTCATAGGGTTGAAGCTCTTGGGTTAGGGCCCAACTCAAGCTTCCTAGAACCTCCTTCTATGTACTTATATGTTTTTTCTTCCATTCTTGAGTTAATTTCTGTTGCATAGATTCATTTTACTTTGTTAGATTAGGTTGTTTTTTATGGTTACTATAGTTTTTTTGTTTTAGTTACTCACGTAGGTTGTTACAGTGACAGAAAAAGATTCAAAAAGGCCAACAACAGGCCTTGATCTCCTTTCTCCCTTCCTGGGACTATAGTTTGAGGCCAAGGCACTACTGTTGTCACCAAAAACATAGTTTTTTCTCTTCCATGCAACTTCTAGTGTGATACTTTGAGTGGGAAAGGTTGATATTGGTTCAGATTCATTTGCATAGATCATTTCCTATTCTTTTACCATGGTTCTCTTGCATGCTTTTCTATTCATAGGGTACTGTTCAACATTTCTGTTTGTAGGTCAGAAATTAGGCCAAGCTAGACAAAATTCTGTTTTTAGTTCTTTCTTTGGTCAGTTTTGATAAGTAAATGTGCAGGTCTCTTGCAGGACACCTCAGCTCACCATACATCCATAAAAAATTTGGTACCAGCTCACTTCTCATAGATTTCCCCAGTCATCCACAACATTTCGCCAATCTACCCTAATTTCTGTGTTTTTCTCCATAAGCTCCCCTCTTGCCATTTTAACAAATCCAACCATCGTGCTCTTTCTTGATATTCCTTGACAAGCTCCAAACACCCCAACACCTCCACCTAGCCTTCAGTTACCCTTTCCCACCTTTTTTCCACCTCCAAAACTCCAAAAATAGCTTTCATCCTCCTCCTGTAAATCCTCCCGTAAATCCCCTGCAGCCTCCTATAGAACTTCCAGTGAGTGATTTTTTGAAGTTTGATTGCTATGGAAGTCTTCATAAGGGTACTAGGAGCTTCTTATGACCTCTCCACACCTTCCTCATCCTCTGCAAAAGCCAACTCCATCTTCCTTTTCCACCAAACCTCTGCACAGTCATAATCAGATAAATCACAAGCATAATAATTTCACATAAAAACACTTAAAAGTAAAAAAAGATGATTTCTTCTCATTTCTCTTCAGAAGTAGCCTAAATAAATGCAATTTATCTTTTCAGTAGTCAATGGCACTCATTTCATTAGTTTCCATCTCTTTTCTTGCAAAATTAGGGTTAATGGGTAAACCAGGGTTTGCTAGGGTTTATGTTTCATTTCAGTTTTCGTTCTCTTTCTGCAAATAGAATAGCTTGTGTAGAGTTAGCTTTCTTCCATCATAGTTAAAAGCTTCCTCTGAGAATTCATAGAAGTTGGCTTAACCTCCTAGCGATATTGCGACAGCTAACCAAGTGATAGCCTGCAGTAAGAGCTAGTACTTGTGCGTACAGCACCGTTGCTTCCAAGTTTGTTACGAACTACCGGGTTGATAAAAGTAAAGAAGGAAGCCCCAGGAGTTGCAGCATTATTACTGCAAAACTAGAGCCCACCATCTTTTGGGTGTCGTTGCTGGGGAAGCATTAGAGTATTTTGTGATTACTGCTTTTCTTCTATTTTCTACTGCAACATTCTGCTAAGTAGTTTATTTCAGCAAAAGTAGTGTAGTTGTTTCATTTCAATTCTACAATTTCAATTCTGCAATTTCAATTCTGCAAAAGTAGATTAGGCATTTCTTATTTTCATTTCCATTCTGCAATTTCATTTCAGCAAGTGTAGATTAGGTATTTCCTACTTTCATTTCAATTTTTCAATTTCCATTTCAGCAAGCATAGAATAGGAATTTCCTTGCTTTCATTTCAATTCTACGATTTCATTTCAGCAAGATTCATTTCAGTTAGTTGCAATTTGTTGTTCAATCGATTTCAGTTTTGTAGGTATAAGTAGAAAAAAAAAATCACCCAAAAAGAGATTTCCTTTCATGCCTCATAGGAATAGAGACAATTTAGGAAAGTTCCTACCCAACACCCCCACCACATCACTAAGTCACGCTTCTCTATTCTTTGGTGGTAGTGATCCAAAAGAACCTATAGGTGAACCTCCAGAGATATATGAAGATCCTATAGCAGAAGAAGAGGAAGAAACCATTCCTCCTGAGACCATGGCTAAAAACAGAAACATTAGAGTAAATGGGGAAAGAATAGAGGGTACCTTTCCTATCCGAGAGACCAACGGGGACACTAAAATGAAAAACATAAGTCCTTCAGCCTTACCTCACTTCCATGGATTGACTACCAAAGATCATGATACCTTCTTGTTTGAATTTGTTGTTCTCTGTCCAACTTATGACTATGCAGAAGATGAGCAGAAGTTGAAACTATTTCCTTCTACCCTCAAGGATGCAGCATTGTGCTGGTTCATGGGGTTACTTGGAAGCAACATCACAACTTGGGCTTAGATGCAACAAGCCTTTAACAACAAATATCGGGACTACTGTAGATCAAAGAACACTAAGGAAGAAATCTTCTTAATGACCATGGGAAGTGTTGAATCCTTAGAAGACTATGAAGAGAGGTTTCAGCTCAGTTATAAAAGGGCTAGGTGCACACTTGACCTCGAATCTATGAAGTTGGTCCTACTTAGAGGAGTCCCTAAAGACCTTCTAGATACCCTCCATTTGTTGGCTGGGGGAGACATCTACCAACTACCTTATGATGACATAAAGACCATGTTTAGAAACCATTCTAGGGTAGCCAGAAAGAGAGGTAGGGGAAGTCAACCTTTTGCCAACACATCCTCATCTAGTTCCTCCCTTAGAAGTGAATTTGAGAATCGGCTGGAAGATTTCAAGAGCAAGATGAGGTAGAATCTTTCCTTGCAAATGGATACCTTACATAACAAAAGGAAAAAAAAGGAAGATGAGAGGGCTTTGGCCATCTTTTTTCCTAGGTGCACTAGAAGGCATCCTAGGAACAAATGCCCATTGAACTCTATAGAAGTGTGTTCAGTCTGTGAGGAAGACCATTCTACGAATCAATGCCCTTCCTTGCCCGGACTTAAAGCTACATATCAGGGGGGCAAAGGAGCCACTGAACCACTCTATTTCATGAACTAAAGGAGGCCATGTGGGCCTTGACCTTACCAGCAGGGAATGCAAGGGACATCCCAGACCTATTACAACCCCAATCAAGCCACTTCTATGCCTTCTTGGGGTTCCCCTGCACATCCTTTCTGGTCCACACCCCCTCCTTGGTCATATCTAGTTCGATACCATGCTCAACTAGTTGCTCATTCATTTCACTCTTATGCTCAGTGTTGGAGAGGTAAATCCCCTCTACGGATAGAGGCGATCCCTACTAGCCCAAAGGGGGTCTAGCAACAATCAAACAATGCTACACTGCAGGTTCCTAGTTGTAATTAACAAGTGGGTAAAAGAAACCTACTTGGATTTCAACGCTA
>APFE031576894.1:0-11415 GCA_000404065.3 Pinus taeda
GACAGAGTTATCTTACTTGCCTCTGTGCGACATCGCGATCAAGGCATTACCGTATGACCCACTACTGGGACTCCTACACCAAACGGTCTGAGGTCTAATTGGGACTTCTTACTGGGGTGATCCTCTTGACATGTTGGCAGGTCCAGCACCGTCAACAACTTCATAGCATAATATGTTTCTCTCTATAGACTTAGGTATATAGATTCCTCTCAGCTTTATGTTTAGAGAATTTTTATTCAAAAGTTTTCTTAGTTTAATTTCAAAAATAAGTGTGGTTTGATTGTAGTTACTTTATTGAACTTTCAATTTTGAAGCAAGTGTGAGTTAATATAGTTTTCATTCAGCAAGTTTGAGTTAATATAGTTTTCATTCAGCAAGTGTGAGTTAATCTAGTTTTTATTTAGAAAGTACGAGTTAGTCTAGTTTTCACTCTGAAAGTGTGAGTTCTTTATAGTTTCATTTTTCAAGAAAGGAATATTGCTTTAGAATTCACAATCATTTTATTTTCACTAGATAGCGATGTTAATTTCATTTTTAAAATAAAAGTACAAAACTTAAAAACACAATTCCAATCAATCAATCAATTAATAAATCCAACTTAATAAATAATACTTCTAGCATATATTGTGCACTTGTAGTTCACAAGTTTACCTACTCCGATCAATAGTTTATGCAATCAATTTAGGACAATTAAATTGACAAACAGGCACGCTTGATTTCTTTGAGTTATGGGGAAAGGATATTATCTTCTGATCAATGGAAAAAAGTTAAGGATCTCGAGAAATAGCGTTCTACAAAGCTTTGTTGTATCTGAGATTTATGACTAGAAGTATACCCTTACTACCGAAAACGTTGGAAAGTATATGCATAGTGGGTAGGCCCTAAGTGAATTTTTTGTGGGTACTTTTTATCGTGCACACAAGGTTTTATAAAATTCAATTGCAAATACCTTTCAAGCAGGGATTGATTTGCAACATAAAGTATTAGGTTTTGGCAGTAGAGTTGGAACTTATGCCATTAGAAATAAGGAGTCAATATCCAAGACAAATCAATGGTCCACAACACTTGTGCCCATATCAATGGTGTCTGATGGCACATGACTCGATGAAATTTAATAGCCTATGTGACGTCGTGGAACCATTTTTCTAAACTACCATTGAATAGATCTAGGGTCAATATTTTTCTCGACAATACCCTCCTCTATTCCAAAAACCACCAAAGTTGCTCCAACATTAAGTAGTTTCTGGTTTTGATAAGTGACATATGCCTGACTATAGTTGGGACCAACGGTGATATTCATCCTCCATATCAAAGACTTGGGCATGCATGCAAAGTTAAAATATTGGAACACGGGAGTTGTTTCATAACCAAGAATTTGGGTGCAAATAATTAAAGGACCAATGTATACTTTACGTACAAATTATTTTTAAAAAATTATGTAATTTTATTTTGAAGAGTACTTTAAATAAATAGTTTTTATAATTGTTTAGAATATGTTTTGTAACCAATTCAAGCTCCAGTTTTGTAACTGGTTAGACAGTTAGCCAACGAGCTTGGCAAAAAAAATAAAAGTTAGAAACAATTTTGTGGGGGTTTGGAGTCTTGTATCCATGACTGGCATAGTAATTAGAAATTCTCTCTGAAATCAAAAAACACATTGTAGTTTGATTCCATCATTGGGTAATTACAACCATGTTTTCTTTCCTGTGTTTTTGTTTTTCCATTAATGTTTTTCCTCTGTCGACATGAGTGTAATGAAGTTGTTGGCTTATTTTTATTTATCAAATTTACAAATTTTGTCTCCTCAGCAAAGATTACCTACAAATATTATTTAAAGAAGCCTTAAATGGCGCTCCACCATGTTGGAAATTCACCCATGATTCTTTCCCTTCCATTATTCTTTTTGCAAAATTTATATTTGGATTCCTGATTTCTTGAATATAAATTGTGTCCTCTTTATTTCTCCTAAAACCACCACTTAGTCTACAACCCTGCAAACCTCAGAGCTTTATGGCCATTCTTTTTTGGAAGCTACGGTTTCAGAATTAGAATTTTTGTTGCAAGCCCTCATGGCTTGTCCCTCTGGCCATTGATTTTAACAGTTCAATATCAATCTCGAGATGTCTCGGGCACTAGTTGCCTTATAGTCAGGAACTGTCTCCAGGAAACGACACCCCACAAGCAATTTGGCATTGAAACTATCCTCTGAAACCCCTCCACAAAATTCCCTATGTCACCCTCTACACAGGTATAAATTTGTGTTGCCTGGATCTCACTCTAAGCTACCCCTTCAGTCTACAACTGACTCTGGAAATGTTTCTCTTGTCCTCTATGAGTTTTTTTTTTGCCTCTGGAACTCTAAAATGAACTATGAATCTACAAATCGAACTACCTCTTAGAGGCTTCTATGAAACCTCTATGTGGCTATATTTTCCTCTTTGCAAGCTATTCTCTGAAACTAGATCTCTTTTACCACTTGTTACTCACCCACTAGCTCGATCTCCACTGTTGAATCACTCCTGCTACTAGGAATTTGACCTACCTAGGAAACTGAGTGTCTACACTTGTGTGTTATCCATCTACCCATCAAAGTCTTCTTATAATCTCCAGTTGGGACTCCAATGACTAAGATTAAAGCTTAATCGATGGATGATATTGTTTCTTAGTCGATATGTGTGAGTTTCTAGATTATTCACACTTTTCTTAGTTAATTCCTATTAATAACCACTTTTCCTAAGTTAGACTTAGGACATTTTTAATTATGGTCAATTAATTTAATTGAACCATCTCTTGGTGGAATTTCCAAAAACGGTTTTTGGGTTTTGGACAACTCTTGTGATTTAGCCTCTCCACAAATTTTTGATACTATAACACCATCTGATGCTACAAAAACTAACACTCCCTCTTAGTGAGAAAGGTGTTTTAATGTCATATTGCTACAACACCCTATCTCTATATCACCCTCTATACATGATGTTGATGTTTGGCCATTCTGACTATATGCCACTCCCAACAAGCACTGCACAACTCTGATGTTGCATCTATGCTGCTACTTACACTACTATACTACTGCCAACCCTGCATTTGCATTGCAATTCCCTCTCAACTGTTGTATTTGCTACCGCAACTAATGCAACTGAGAAGCATCAAAAATACTCTATCTTTACTACTAAAACGGGTTCTCCACCATACCCATATGTTCTCTGAAATAGACGAACTTATCTCTCCCTAGAGATTTTGTGAATGTGTTTACAACTTGCTCATCTGTGGACACATATTGTAGTTGGAGTTCTCCATACTGTACACAATATTTGATGAAATAACATCAAATATCTATATGTTTTGACCTGTCATGAAATACTATATTATCAGAGAGATTGATGCAACTTTGATTATCATAGTAGACATTGGTCACTTCCATCCTTTGCCTGGAAAAGATTACCAGCAGCTTCTGAAGCCATATAGCTTCAGACGTAGTTTTGCTTGTTTCCATATACTATGCTTCTACAAAGCTCATTGCTACTAACTTATACTTCCTGCTGCACCAAAAAACCATCCTTGATCCAAGACTAATACAGTACCTAGAGGTATGTTTTATGTCCACTGAACCACCTGCCCAATATGCATCTGGGTACCTACATAGTTTGGCATCATCCCCTTAGGAATATCTCACCCCATACTTTATTGTGTCATGCACATACCTCAAAATGTGCTTTGTCATTGTCCAATGTACCCTATTTGATTCCACCATAAATTGAATGAGGGTATTGAACGCGAAGTAGATATCTGGCCTAGTGTTGACCATATACATGAGAGAATTGATAAGTTGTCTATATAAGGTGGGGTCAACATCCTTGGCATCTAATTCATCTATTTTCTTCTAGTTGGTTATCACAGGCCTAGACATGGGTCAAAAATCCTGCATTTTTTAATCTCTTCAGAATATTTGTAGCATATCTTCCTTGGCCAAAGATATCCCCATTCTTCTGCCACACTTCAAATCCTAGGAAATAGTGCATCAACCCTAAATCCTTCATATGAAAATATGTTGCCGTTCCTCTTGCAGTCCTCTATGAGCCCTAACAACCCTGTTAGGAGATCATCCACATACAATACTAGGATGAGTAGCTCATCCTCTACCAACAAATAGTAAAGGTTGGGATCTACATCACTCTTAATGAATCTCATTTGTTGCAAGTAGTTTTCAATATAAGAACACAATGCCCTGGGAGTCTGCTTGAGCTCATATATATATTTCTTCAATTTTCACACACAATTGTGCCTCTCATGAGTCTTGAATCCCTCTATATGTTCTACATACAACTCTTCCTCTATCACTTCATTCCAGAATGGTGTCTTGACATCCATTTGGTGAATTTACCACCCCATCTAAGTTGTTAGGGATATAACAGACTGGATAGAAGTGTATCTAGAAACTAGGGTGAAGCTCTCCTCATAATATATCCCTTATTTTTGTGCATACCCCTTTGACATGAATCTAGCCTTGTACTTTTCCACATTGTCATATGCATCCTACTTGATCTTGTAAATCCACCAAGAACCTACAATTGACCTATCCTCGTGCCTTAGAACCACCTCCCAAACATCATTTGCCATGATAGAGTTGTACTCCTCTACCATGGCATCTACCCACACCTAATGTTGTTTGGCTTCCTGAAAGCTGGAATATTCTACAACCTAAGCCACCAATGCTTGGTACATGTTAGCTTGTCTCTACTCTCTCTTGTTCATTCTAGGAGCTCCAAAAAAATCCTCTGCATCTCTCAATGTCTAACGAAATTATTTGTTGGTTCAACTACTATTGGTGGGAGGTTCAACCAGCTCCTCTTCATCCAGCCTCTATTTCTCTATTTCTTGTGATCTCACTAGATCCCCTTCTCCTGACGAAATGTTATTGTTGTTCACTATACTAGATCCTTGTAACTTTCCCACTGGCGATCCCATTGGCTTCCCCTGTGGATGCCCCTTCTTCTAGACCAATGGAGCTTCAGCTGGCTAATTCTGATCACCTGCAGGCATCTCACGAGATATCTAGAAAGCTCGGTCCTCCATGAACTTTGTTATCACTTAAGAAATGATTTCTAAATTTTGAGCATCAGTTCTATTCTAAAGGATTGGTGTTAGTCTTGGTCTAGTCTTTCCATGGTGGCTTTAGTGTCTAAGATCTAGAAAAGAGTCTTGTTGGTATGGTCAAATAGGGTCAACACTCCATTCTTGCCCATCACTGGTCCCACATCACACATAAATTCCATGTGTCAAACTTTTGTCAAGGCTTTCATGCACTACAAAACTGCCTAGGAGTTTTCGTAGCGTGCTACGAAACCCCTGAAAAAGCCTATTTCAGCATAAAAGACTCTGTTTTCTGCTTTTATTAGTCAACTTCCAGAAGGTTTTCTAAGCAGCTGAGAACTCAATTTTGAAAACTAAAATAGGATTTTCTTCCTAACATACTAAAATACAAAAACCTCTTTCAGTTTCTTCAAATTCGTTCTGAGGTGGGAGGACTTTATGGTTAAACTTGTACTACGAAACTGTTGAAAGTCAAGCTTTGTCTTCTGGTTTTAGAAGTCTTTTTCAAGATCAGTTTCTGGTCACAGGAAAAGGTATTTTGGAATTTTGAGGGAGGTTTCTCTTTATAAACTCTCCAGATACAATAAGCTATCTCACTTTCTTCACAAGTGTTATCAGTTGGGAGATACTATGCTTTCTTTGAAACCCTAATTTCAGAGAACAGATTTTCCTGTTTTACACATGTTTTTCAAGGACAGGTTTTGGATAGCTAGAGCAGTGTTTTAAAAAACCAAGCAAGGTTTTTGTTCTAGAAATCATGGAATTAAAAAACGTCCTTCAGTTTCGTAAAATATTTCATGGATTAGAAGATAAAGTCTTTGTCCCACGTGCTAATTTTCAAAGATCCTAAACCTAAAAATAGGGAAACATGTTCCCTAGTTTCTAGGGTTTGTCATCAGCAGTCAGGTGACAACATGGGAGGCTTCATTAAATTCGACTTCATGAGGTTGCAATTTTCAAAGAATGATTTAAATGTTTAGATAAGGCTGTTGTAATCATAATAAGGAGTTACACTCCTAGCTGTATTAGGTCTCTAGGACTGCTAGTTAGCTGTCATTTGTATTTAATAGTTTGTTTTATGGTTAGAATAGGTGTCACTCATAGAAAATTCAAATTCTCTTGATAAGGGATGAGGGAATCCATATTTTAAATGCTATATATAAAGCAAGAGGTTGAATTAGCAAGAGGTTGGATACTTTTTGGCTCAGCTGCTACTCTATGTGCAGACTGTGTATATTTTTAACCTAATGAAGAATTTCTACTTAGACAACTCAAGATTCATGAAGAGTTCTTGTATGTTCTTGTTTTGATGGCATCTTCCAATACTTACATTGCAGTGGTGTTTACATATGATACTCAGAACTCATCAATGATGCTCTAACTTCCTTCATGTATTTATAAACTGTGTTTCCCTGCATTGTATCTTTGTTTTGTTGATGTATAAAAACTCTCTATGCCCTGACTTTCATGTTAAGCTGATCTTGTTGTGGTACTGAAACATACTTTGGCTCCATAGCCCATTGGTAGCCAGCCTTCATATTTCAACCTATAAACATATAAATCACAAACCACAGAGTTAGCCATCTAATCTTTATCAAAATATTTAAGCTAGTGAGAGAGCCCTCTCAGGTTGAGGAGGCCGAAAGTTTGGTTTGAAATAGTTACTCAAAGTCTTCCTAATCAGCAGCCTATCAGGTTTGGATTTTTGTGATAACAAACTTTACGCCCCATATCACTACAAATCCTATTGCTAGGAACATAGATCATGTATGCCTTTAAGGTTTTTCTATACCCAATGAGGAATTCCTTCTCTGTAGTCTAATCCAATTTGGTGCACTTCTCATCTAGCACATGGAAATACGCAATGTTGTCGAAGATCCTGACGTGACTAACTTCTAGTTTCTTCCCTATGAAGACTATTTTTGGCATTTTCTTCCCCAATGCCCTATGAGGATTCATGTTCTAAATATACACTATTGTGTTACATGCTTCTGCCCATAGGAACCTAACCAAATCTTGGTCATATAACATTGATTTTGCAACCCCAACTATAGTTCTTTTTTTCTATTCCGCTACCCCATTTTATTTTTTGTTGTGTATAGTTGCCCACTCTCTTTTCATGTCTTCCTTCACATCAAAAAAAGTGAAGTATTTATAAATATACTCTCCACCATTATCTGAGTGAATCACCTTGGTCTTATTCCTTGTCACATTCTCCACGAGAACCTTAAACTCTTTGAAACAATCAAAGACCTCAACCTTGGTCTTCAATAAGTATATCCAGGTTTTCCTAGAATTGTCATTAATAAAGGTGATGAAGTATTCAACCCCACTGAGAGATCTAATGGACATTGGGCCACAAATGTTTGAGTATATAAGTCCTAGCATTCCATCTACTCTATTGTCACTTCTTGGGAATACTTCCTTAGCATATTTCCCAAGCACACACCCTCTACACACATCATCATGTTTCATGCCAAGTTTTGGAACCCCTATTAATGTCTCCCTGAGCATATTGAGTGCTCAATGGTGTAAATGTCCCATTCTCCTATGTCGTAGCTCATTCAATTCCTTCCCATTGTTATTGGCATTGCATATTAGTGTCATTGGAGAATTTATTTGTAACCTATATAACTTGTTGCTTCGAACTCCAATCTACCTTACCCTCTTCTAGCTCAAGTGTTTGAAAAAAAACTTCTTCCCTACAAAGTGGACATCATTTCCCTATCATTTCACTAGGATGTTGAAATTAGGTCCATACCTAATTCTAGCACATGCAGTACATCTGTAGCACTAATACTTGCTTCTGACTCCCTGTTAAAATAGACAGTACCTCTCCCTACTGGTGCACACTTAATTTTGTTTCCCATCATAATCTAGAATTCCATTTGTTCTTCCTTGTAGCTAGATAAATATTCTCTAACCCATGTCATGTGAGTTGGTGATCCATTATCTATATACCAGACACCCTGTGAAGTTGAGCCTAATAAAAGTAAATTCGTCCTCCAATCTGGAAGACAATTCTGAAGCTTCCCAAATATCAATTTTATCCATGAATTTACTGAAGAAAATTTTGTGTGTTATTCCTCTTCGGCACTAATCTTGCTCTAGCAAAATGTTATAAAACCCTTTGAGCCCAAACAAAGGAATCAGCTCAACAAAAAAATTTGAGTTATTGCCCCCTCTGCCTGTTCGAATAATTCAATTTGGCAAGCTAATTTTTTTGCCAACCTGCACTGAAAAATCGAACTTCCCAACAATTCGCACTACCTGGCTTAGGCTCTGTGCAGAACTTAGAAATTTTGTCCAATTGCTCCCACTGAACAGCGAATTTTCTTCTTTGCTTTTGAGCTTTCTCGTCTGATCAAAATAGCTCTCATACCATGTGAAATTTCACATCTGAAATTCTATTGCAGCAACTGGAATTAATTCTTCTAATTGTTCATTAATTTAGCAATCTATTACTATGACAACAATGAATTAATCACACTGCAATCTTCACAAATAAAATTCTGCAGAAAATGTAAGTGTTGGAAACTTAGGAATGCTAGCACACAAACACACACATAAAAATGGCATTGTTATTTTCTGAAAAAAGTCCCTAGAGAAACCCAATGTGGGAAATTTTTTTGCAGCAACTGAGAGTTTATATTATTATTATGCAACAAAAATTCTTAGTAAAATATGGATGCCAAAAACTAGCAATCCTACAAAGAAAAATACTAGGAAAAATATTATGAGGAGATTTTCCTTACCTCACAAGTAGTCGAGCACTGAAACTGGCCTCTGAAACCCCTCCATAAAATTCCTTGCATCACCCTCTGTGCATGCATAAATTCATGTTGTCTGGATCTCACTCTGAGCTGCCTCTTTAGTCTTCTACTGACTCTAGAAATGTTTCTCTTAACCTTTGCAAGTTTTGTTGCTGCTCCAGAACTTTGAAACAACCTCACAAATCTACAAATCGAATTTCCTCTTAGAGGCTTTTGCACAGCCCCAACGCAACCTCTATGTGGCTATCTCTACCTCTCTGCAAGCTACTCTCTGGAATTAGAAATCCTTCTTCCAAAATCTGTTGACCTCTTCTGCCACCTACTACTTACCCACTGGCTCGATATCTATTGTTGAATAACTCTTGTTACTGGGAATTTGACCAGCCTAGACAACTGAGTATCTAAACTTATGTGTCCTCCATATACCCATTGACCTCTTCTTATAATCTCTAGTTGGGATTCCAACAACCAAGATTAAATCTTAATTGATGGTTGAGATTATTTCCTAGTTGATCTGTGTAAATTTCTAGATGATTCGCAACTTTCTTAATTTATTCCTATTAATTAACCACTTGTCCTAAGTAAGACTTAGGAAATTTTTAATTATCCTCAATTAATTTAATTGAGCCATCTCTCAGTGGAATTTCCAAAAATGAATTTCTGGTTTTGGAGAACTCCTATGATTTAGCCGCTCCACATAGTTTCGATACTATAGCACCATTTGATGCTACAAAAACCAACAAATTTGACACCCAATTTTGAAGCTCCTCTTCCATTGTGTCATCGATATTTCTATGACATAAATGAACCTTGGAAACCACTAAAATTTACTTTGTTACTCTTACTCATCAAGATAAGTAAATTCCTTGATTTAATAATATAGGACAACATGATGCTTGTCTGTTAGGCCCCTATACCACTAGTGTAACCCCTTATTGTTATTAGTACAACCCACTTATTATATTGATGTACCCACATAGTGCCCATATTGTTACTATTGTGCCCCATAGAAGCCCACTATTGTTCTTATTGTGCCCTTACATTATTATTGTTATGTAGCTCTTATTATGTTATAACCCTTAGACTCCTATATATAGAAAGGAGGTCTTTTCATTTGTATCATCCAAGAATTGTTCATTTTATGTAATGTAAAGGAGGTTGCCCCCTCGAAGAGGCTAAATTCTAAAGCGTTGATCTATCTTTTCTATCTTTCTTGAAGTTGGTTTCATAACATTTGGCATCAGAGCTTTGGATTCTAGGGTTTCGCTGCTCCAAACAAGTCATCGTGGCAGTTTCGCTATAACTTTTTTTCTGTGATGTTTCAGAAGCTAAAACAAAAACCCATTTGAGAAGACATCGTGCTAAATCTTGATTCCACATTTCAGATCTTTTTGCGCTATATTTGCGGAGATATGATATGAGGAAGTTGGTCTTTTTGTAGACTCCTAAATTACATTCCAAACAGGTGACTGGGGAAAATCATCATAACTTTTTCTCTAAGCCTTGGATTGAAATTTCATAAGAAGGTACAGAAAGAGGACGGATTGTAGTTTCTTGTACATATTTTTCAGAGCCAAAGGTCGAAATAGTGACTTATGGCACGTCGTACAAGTTCGCTCTACTGAACTAGTCTATAATCAAGTCACTGTGGGAGATTTTGCATAACTCTTCCTTCAAGAATCCAAATTGGATCAGACTGGTGGCATTTGAAAGAGGACAAGAGCGCTACTGCAGGTCGCAATTTCAAAACTTAAAGATCCAAAAGTACAAATTTACAGTCATTTCAAGATCGAGCTCCTAAAATCAAGAAAAAGTAAGATGAGGAAGTTTGATGGCAAGGATCCGGTAAATTGGATACTTCAGATGGAGCAATATTTTGATCTACATGGTGTACCACTGTTACAAAAGGTATGTATTCCATCTTCATATTTAGAACCAGATCAATTTTTATGGTATGAAGAGCTTTTTTCTAGTAAAAAACTTGTTACGTGGTCAATTTTCACGGAGGAAATGATAGCACATTATGAGGATACAAAGAGCAACACCTTCTTTAGAGCAACACCACAGCAATTGTATAGAGTAAAAGGGCTTTGTGACATAGTGGAAAGAAAAATGATAGAAGTGTTTTCAATGCACATTAAAGATGGAAGTGTTGTTTCTCCTAGCCTTCCACAACCTACAAGGGTTACACCACAACAATTGGAAGAAAAAAGAGAAAAAGGGCTTTGTTACAATTGTGATAGCAAATGCAATAAAGGTATAAGTGTGCTGAGAAGAAATTATTTTACATAGAATATGAAGAGGAGGAAGAAAAGGATCAAGAAACATCAAAAGAATAGGATATACGCCAGGACCCCAACCCAGAGAAAGAAGAAATGAATCAGACCATATCTTGTAAAGCATTGGCAAGAATTACCACTCCTCAAACTCTCAAGATAGAAGGACATATCAAGAAGAAAAAGGTGCAAGAAGTGAAGATCACATCAAGAAAGAAGAAATGAATCCAACCATATCTTGTAATTCATTGGTCGGAATTATCACTCCTCAAACT
>APFE031576905.1:1747-15595 GCA_000404065.3 Pinus taeda
TTGTGTTATTTGGCATTTGAATTCTGGTCGAATCAGAAAAGTAAGGGATCATTCTTGAATCAAGCCATATGTGAATGAGAAGTATTAAGATTGCTTGTGAAAGCATTGAATGTTTGATTTGGTTTGAATGATGATAAGTTTTCTTTGTGTAATGATTGTTGGGTCCTCATTTTAAATCATAGGATGAAGATAGTAGTGGGCGATTTTTCTGGGCATTGAGGTATAAAATTTGGAAGATGATGAGATGTATGTTTATATGCACAAATGAGGGAAATATTCTGGGTATTGCAGGCCTAGCCCTGTGTCATTTTTGGTATCAGAGGCGGAATGCTCTGTTGAAATATTTATTTTCTGAATGAGAACTGAAATGTATTTTTGACTGTATGATGAATGATGAAAGGAAGATCAGAGTTTTAAATTTGATATGCAAACTACACAAGTGAATAGGATTGCACGGAGGAAAAGATCATGCAAGATTTTAGGAGGTAAGATGATTTTTCTGATTTAAATTTGTAAATGCAATTTATGGTTGCAGAGAAGAGGATGGTAGTGAACCTGGCATTCAGCTAAAGGCTGAATAAGGAGGACAATTGCAGTGTCCTAAAGAGGAAGGTGAGTTGAAGAGATAGCCTGAAGAGATTAGAGAGAGTGCTCGAAAGGTTCCAGAGGCAGTGAACCAAGTATTTACCAAAAGACTGAGTGAGGAGAGCTTGGTGATGTAAGTGGCAGCATAAGGGATTGTTGTCGTAGAGGCTAGTACAACTCGTGGTGAGTAAGAAAATCATGGAGAAGATGATCATGGAGGATCAAAGAAGAGGTTTATAGGAATGCCACAATGATTAGATGACTGCAGAAGTCAGGGAAAGAGAGATTGCGGTAATGAAAGTCAAATTGCAGGTACTAGAGGAATGGCTGCAAGAGAAGGAAGATCAGAATAGAAAATGGCTCTTTCTACTGAAGGGAAAGAAAGTGATTTGGCGACAATTGCAGAGGAGGTTGAGGCAAATTTTGATTGCCTTGTTGAAAAAGGAACTTAGATTTCTTGAGCCAGAGTTGGAATTTGAAGGTTCCACATGCAGATTTGTTCAAAGGGGGGTGCTTGAGGAAGAAGTCAAGACTGAAAAGTCTTGTGGTTTTAAAACTAATGAATTGTGTGTGTTTGCAGGTATAGTACAGGGAGATGGGCAAGCTTTAGAGTTTTTTCAAGAGAGAGAAGAGTTGAATATGAAGGTTGTTCAGATTGATGCTAAGATAGCAAGATCTCAGAAGGGAACAAAGAGAAAGGAAGCAGGAAATGATAAGTACTCTGAAAGAGAAAGGAATGATACTATTGAAAATTTTATGCAAACTGAAAGTTTATGTATGTATGCAGGTGATGATGATATGCTTCAGCAATGCTACAAAGAAATTGCATTGTTGGAATACTTGTTGATAAATTCAGAGTATGATAGACAGGTTACAACAGACGAAAGAGTTCAGTACAGTGAACAAGAACAGAAAAACATCTTAGAAACAGATGGTGTGAGAGGAAGACTGGTTAACAGTCTTGAGAATTATTCAGAGGATTCTTTGGGCAACGAGAATCAACATACTGATATGCTTATAGTGGAGGAGAATTCAGAACAGCATACTGAAGTGCTGGAAAAGGAGGACAAGGCACTGATGCCTTCTCATTTTTTTTCTAACAAGTGTTTTGTAAATGCGGGTATTGTTGCAGAACATTTGACCCAGTTAAGTAGTCAAATGAAGGAAGAAGAAGTTTTCTGTTCCAGAAGAGAAGAGGGCATGGATGATCGGGTGGCAGTCAGAACAGAAACAAGCATAGAAGCAAGAAGTCAGCGAGTGACAGGACAAACTTAGCAAGCCATCTTAGCTCAGCAGACAGCTAGAAATCAACAGTCCGGAGATTTATTGGACCGAGAGATTGAAAGCATCAGAAAGCTGATGACGAAAGAATCCCAGAGAAAGATGACAATAAGAAAGAAAAGGAAAGATAACAAGAGAAAGACTGTAGCAGACTTGGAAGGCAAAGCAAGTGGAGCACTACTCCACAAAATATGGAAACCTGGAGAAAAACAACAGATAACAACAACAGTAAAGAAATTGACAAGCAAAGAAAGATTACAAAATAAAATTTGGAATCTAGGAGGAAATATCCAGACTTATGACCAGGTGGTCATGAATTTTCTTACATGGGGAGTCTGATACAGGAGCATCATCTCCGAAAAACACCTTGTATTTTACTTAAGCTAGGGGGTTTCATGTTTTGAAGAAATATTAAAATTTCATGTAAATATTAATATTATTTTGAGTTATTAATTAATTATTTGTGAGAAACTGTAAATGGGAGCCTAAGTTGGAATTAGTTTCTAAGTTTTAGGGATGAGAATCTATCTTTTAGGGATGTTGAGGTATTTAGGGATTTTTTGAGATATTAAGGGGATTGAGCATTTAATTAGACCATTTTTTTTTTTTAAATTGTGTAAATAGGAAGGGGTTTTGAGAGAACAAGACATTGAGATTGTGATAGGTTGGGAGATTGAGAGTAGGCTTGAACAGCAAGGCTGTAAGCCTTCAGTATTTGTAAAGGGCCATGAGTGTTGGATATCAGGGCAAAGATAAATTTGTAAGTAGCCTCATTTTGTTTATATGAAATATTTCTCCATATTATATATTTTGATTGATGGATTGAGGAACTTTATATTCGATTTCTGAAGTGAGATTTTGGAGTAAATTATGTATGTGAATTGTGAAAAGTGATATCCCAATTTGTGAAGAATAAGAAGAAAAGTTGTGTGTGGATTCTGGTTAAATGCATATGCTAGAATTGAAGTATCTATTATGGAAGACTCGATTAAAGGAAGTGTGCAATAAACAGATCTATATTTATATAACAATTGTTACTGTGTGAACTTATTTCTGAATGGCTATTTTAAATCGATCTGTAGTTGTAGCCAGCACCAGAATGGAAATAGAACAATGCTTTTCCCTGAAGTTACAAGTTATGGTACGGGTGCATGGCATTGTTGGTTGAATGACATTGAATGTTGGATATTGCAGTAATTAATTTGGAATAATTATTGAAAGAAATCGATGCATATAAAAACCGATTGGAGCAATTGGGTGTTTGTTGTATTGAAATTATGATTGAAGTCTATGCTGCAGGCTTAGAAGTGGTCGACTTACAGCGTTGAACAAAATAGGATGGCACAGAACCCAAGTCAACATTTGAAGAGAGGACGAAGAAAAATCGATCATCTCAGAGAAAGGATTGGTTCGAATATCAACCAAGAGGAGATTGATTCCATGGTTGTGGCAATTCATTTTCCAGAATGGTGAAATCATTTTTGAAAATCTAAACAAACTGTTGCATGCGCTGATACTTATAATGTGTTAATGTTTTACAGAATGGAGCGAGTGCAATCGTAGCAGAGATAGAGGAGGTACTATGCAACAGTAAAAGAACTTAAAGGTATACATTCATATTCAGTTGATCTGTGAGTAAAATTGGATTGTGGAAGTATGAGTTTGTCACAATAGTTTTATGGTTAAATCGGTTTGTAGAATCCGTGATATAATCAGATTTGTTCGTAACCTATTAAAGACATAAGTTATATAATTTGAGATAGAAGAATTGGCAGAATTCTAAGGAATGAATGGACTGTAAAGGCGTTCCAAGGCGCAGTTAGTAGAAGGAATCATAAAGAAAAAATTACAGTCAATATGATAATTGATGCAATTGGTTTAAAGATGCATAGCCCACGTATGGTTTATTACAACTAATGGTCTTTTGAAATAATATCAATCTCATAAATCGAATGGTGAGATCCAGAATCTAAGGCACGTTCTGAAATGTGAAGGTAAATTAAAGTGTGGCAGTTGTTGTTGACATTCGATGTGTAATAAAACCGGATTATTATAATTTACCATAGCTGGAAATAAATGCACAAATGTGTTGGTTTAATAAATCCAATTTAGAAAGTATTAAAGGGGACAGGTATATTTTTACCAAGTCAAAGATTTGATTTCAGATGTTGAACTGAAGACCATGTATTATTGAGAAAATTGACTATGGATCAATTGGCCATAGAATGAGAGAAGAGTGACCATATTGTGTTATTTGGCATTTGAATTCTGGGCGAATGAGAAAAGTAAGGGCTCATTCTTGAATCAAGCCATATGTGAATGAGAAGTATTAAGATTGCTTGTGAAAGCATTGAATGTTTGATTTGGTTTGAATGATGATAATTTTTCTTTGTGTAATGATTGTTGGGTCCTGATTTTAAATCATAGGATGAAGATAGTAGTGGGCGAGTTTGCCGAGCATTGAGGTATAAAATTTGGAAGATGATGAGATGTATGTTTATATGCACAAATCAGGGAAAGATTCTGGGTATTGCAGGCCTAGCCCTGCGTCATTTTTGGTATCAAAGCCAGAATGCTCTGTTGAAATATTTATTTTCTGAATGAGAACTGAAATGTATTTTTGATTGTATGATGAATGATGAAAGGAAGATAAGAGTTTTAAATTTGATATGCAAACTACACAAGTGAACAGGATTGCAGGGAGGAAAAGATCATGCAAGATCTTAGGAGGTAAGATGATTTTTCTGATTTGAAATTTGTAAATGCAGTTTATGGTTGCAGAGAAGATGATGGCAGTGAACCTGGCATTCAGCTAAAGGCTGAATAAGGAGGACAATTGCAGTGTCCTGAAGAAGAAGGTGAGTTGAATAGATAGCCTGAAGAGAGCAGAGAGAGTGCTCGAAAGGTTCCAGATGTAGTGAACCAAGTATTTACCAAAAGACTGAGTGAGGAGATCTTGGTGAGGTAAGTGGCAGCAGAAGAGATTGTTGTCATAGAGGCTAGTACAACTCGTGGTGAGTAAGAAACTCATGGAGAAGATGATCATGGAGGATCAAAGAAGAGGTTCAGAGGAATGCCACAACGATGAGATGAATGCAGAAGTCAGGGAAAGAGATATTGCAGTAATGAAAGTGCAATTGTAGGTACTAGAGGAATGGCTGCAAGAGCAGGAAGATCATAATAGAAATGACTCTTTCCACTGAAGGGAAAGAAAGTGATTTGGCGACAATTTTAGAGGAGGTTGAGGCAAATTGTGATTTCCTTGTTGAAAAAGGAACTTAGATTTCTTGAGCCAGAGTTGGAATTTGAAGGTTTCGCATGCAGATTTGTTTAGAGGGGAGTGCTTGAGGAAGCTGTCAAGACTGAAAAGTCTTGTGGTTTTAAAACTGATGAATTGTGTGTGTTTGCAGGTACATTACAGGGAGATGGGCAAGCTTTAGAGTTTGTTCAGGAGAGAGAAGAGTTGAATCTGAAGGCTATTCAGATTGATGCTAAGATAGCAAGTTCTCAGAAGGGAACAAAGACAGAGGAAGCAAGAAATGATAAGTACTCTGAAAGATATAGCAGTGATACTGTTGAACATTTTATGCAAACTGAAAGTTTATGTATGAATGCAGGTGATGATGATATGCTTCAGCAATTCTACAAAGAAATTGCATTGTTGGAATACTTGTTGATAAATTCAGAGTATGATAGACAAGTTACAGCAGACGAAAGAGTTCAATACAGTGAACAGGAGCAGAAAGACATCTTAGAAACAGATGGTGTGAGAGGAAGACTCGTTGATAGTATTGAGAATTCTTAAGAGGATTCTTTGGGCAAAGAGAATCAACATAATGATATGCTTATAGTGGAGGAGAATTCAGAACAGCATACTGAAGTGCTGGCAAAGGAGGACAAGGCACTCATGCCTTCTCATTTTTGTTCTAACAAGTGTTTTGTAAATGCAGGTATTGTTGCAGAACATTTGACTCAGTTGAGTAGTCAGATGAAGGAAGAACAAGTTTTCTATTCCAGAAGACAAGAGGGCATGGATAATCGGGTGGCAGTTAGAACAGAAACAAGCATAGAAACAAGAAGTCAACGAGTGACAGTACAAACTGAGAAAGTCATCTTAGCTCAGGAGACAGCTAGAAATCAGCAGCCGGGAGATTTATTGGACCGAGAGATTGAAAGTATCAGAAAACTGATGACGAAAGAATCCCAGAGAAAGACGACAATAAGAAAGAAAAGGAAAGACAACAAGAGAAAGACTGTAGCAGATTCGGAAGGCAGAGCAAGTGGAGCACTACAGCACAAAATATGGAAACCTGGAGAACAACAACAGATAACAACAACAGTAAAGCAATTGAAAAGCAAATAAAGATTACAAAATAAAATTTGGGATCCAGGAGGAAATATCCAGACTTATGACCAGGTGGTCATGAATTTTCTTACATGGGGAGTCTGATGCAGGAGCATCATCTCCGAAAAACACCTTGTATTTAACTTAAGCTAGGGGGTTTCATGTTTTGAAGAAATATTAAAATTTCATGTAAATATTAATATTATTTTGAGTGATTAATTAATTATTTGTGAGAAATTGTAAACATGAGAGAAATTAGTTTCTAGATTATTTAGAATTAATGAGGGAGCCTAAGTTAGAATTAGTTTCTAAGTTTTAGGGATGAGAATCTATCTTTTAGGGATGTTGAGAGATTTAGGGATTTGTTGAGATATTAAGGGGATTGAGAATTTAATTAGACCATTTTTTTTTTTAATTGTATAAATAGGAAGGGGTTTTGAGAGAACAAGACATTGAGATTGTGAGAGGTTGTGAGATTGAGAGTAGGCTTGAACAGCAAGGCTATAACCCTTCAGTATTTGTAAAGGGCCATGCGTGTTGGATATCAGGCCAAAGATAAATTTGTAAGTAGCCTCATTTTGTTTATGTGAAATATTGCTCCGTATTATATATTTTGATTGATGGATTGAGGAACTTTATATTTTATTTCTGAAGTGATATTTTGGAGTAAATTATGTATGTGAATTGTGAAAAGTGATATGCCAATTTGTGAAGAATAACAAGAAAAGTTGTGTGTGGATTCTGGTTAAATGCATATGCTGAAATTAAAGTATCTACTATGGGAGACTCGATTAAAGGAAGTGTGCAATAAACAGATCGATATTTATATAACAATTGTTACTGTGTGAACTTATTTCTCAATGGCTATTTTAAATCGATATGTAGTTTGTAGCCAACACCAGAATGGAAATAGAACAACGCTTTTCCCTGAAGTTACAAGTTATGGTATGAGTGCATGGCACTGTTGGTTGAATGACATTGAATGTTGGATATTGCAGTAATTAATTTGGATTAATTATTGAAAGAAATCGATGCATATAAAAACCGATTGGAGCAATTGGGTGTTTTCTATATTGAAATTATGATTTAAGTATATGCTGCAGGCTTAGAAGTGGTCGATTTACAGCGTTGAACAAAATAGGATGGAACAGAACCCAAGTAAACATTTGAAAAGAGGACGGAGAAAAATCGATCATCTCAGAGAAAGGATTGGTTCGAATATCAACCAAGAGGAGATTGATTCCACGGCTGTGGCAATTCATTTTCTGGAATGGTGAAATCATTTTTGAAAATCTAAACGAACTGTTGTATGCGCTGATACTTATAATGTCTTAATGTTTTACAGAATGCAGCGACTGCAATCCTAGCAGAGATAGAGGAGGTGCTATGCAACAACAAAAGAACTTAAAGGTATACATTCATATTCAGTCGATCTGTGAGTAAAATTGGATTGCGGAAGTATGAGTTTGTCACAGTAGTTTTATGGTTAAATCGGTTTGTAGAATCCGTGATATAATCATATTGTTTTGTAACCTATTAAAGACACAAGGTATATAATTCGAGATAGAAGAATTGGCGGAATTCTAAGGCATGAATGGATTGTAAAGGCGTTCCAAGGCGCAGTTAGGAGAAGGAATCATAAAGAAAAAATTACAGTCAATATGATAATTGATGCCATTGGTTTAAAGCTGCATAGCCCAGGTATGGTTTATTACAACTAATGGACTTTTGAAATAATATCAATCTCATAAATCGAATGCTGAGATCCAGAATCTAAGGCGCGTTGTGAAATGTGAAGGTAAATTAAAGTGTGGCAGTTGTTGTTGACATTCGATGTGTAACAAAACCAGAATATTGTAATTTACCATAGCTAGAAATAAATGCACAAATGTGTTGGCTTAATAAATCCAATTTGGAAAGTATTAAAGGGGACAGGTATATTTTTACCAAGTCAAAGATTTGATTTCAGATGTTGAACTGTAGACCATGTATTATTGAGAAAACTGAATATGGATCGATTGGCCATAGAATGAGAGAAGAGTGACCATATTGTATTATTTGGCATTTCACTTCTAGTCGAATCAGAAAAGTAAGGGCTCGTTCTTGAATCAAGGAATATGTGAATGAGAAGTATTAAGATTGCTTGTGAAAGCATTGAATGTTTGATTTGGTTTGAATGATGATAAGTTTTCTTTGTGTAATGATTGTTGGGTCCTGATTTTAAATCATAGGATGAAGATAGTAGTGGGCGAGTTTGTGGGGCATTGAGGTATAAAATTTGGAAGATGATGAGATGTATGTTTATATGCACAAATGAGGGAAAGATTCTGGGTATTGCAGGCCTAGCCCTGCATCATTTTTGGTATCAGAGCCGGAATGCTCTGTTGAAATATTTATTTTTTGAATGAGAACTGAAATGTATTTTTGACTGTATGATGAATGATGAAAGGAAGATCAAAGTTTTAAATTTGATATGAAAACTACACAAGTGAACAAGATTGGAGGGAGGAAAAGATCATGCAAGGTCTTAGGAGGTAAGATGATTTTTCTGATTTGAAATTTGTAAATGCAGTTTATGGTTGCAGAGAAGATGATGGCAGTGAACCTCGCATTCAGCTAAAGGCTAAATAAGGAGGACAATTGCAGTGTCCTGAAGAAGAAGGTGAGTTGAATAGATAGCCTGAAGAGAGCAGAGAGAGTGCTCGAAAGGTTCCAGAGGTAGTGAACCAAGTATTTACCAAAAGATTGAGTGAGGAGAGCTTGGTGAGGTAAGTGGCAGCAGAAGAGATAGCTGTCATAGAGGCTAGTACAACTCGTGGTGAGTAAGAAACTCATGGATAAGATGATCATGGAGGATCAAAGAAGAGGTTCACATGAATGCCACAACGATGCGATGACTGCAGAAGTCAGGGAAAGAGGGATTGCAGTAATCAAAGTGCAATTGCAAGTACTAGAGGAATGGTTGCAAGAGCAAGAAGATCAGAATAGAAAGTGTCTCTTTCCACTGAAGGGAAAGAAAGTGATTTGGCGAAAATTGTAGAGGAGGTTGAGGCAAATTGTGATTGCCTTGTTGAAAAAGGAACTTAGCTTTCTTGAGCTAGAGTTGGAATTTGAAGGTTCCACATGCAGATTTGTCCAGAGGGGAGTGCTTGAGGAAGCAGTCAAGACTGAAAAGTCTTGTGGTTTTAAAACTGATGAATTGTGTGTGTTTGCAGGTACAGTACAGGGAGATGGGAAAGCTTTATAGTTTGTTCAGGAGAGAGAAGAGTTGAATATGAAGGCTGTTCAGATTGATGCTAAGATAGCAAGATCTCAGAAGCGAATAAAGACAAAGGAAGCAGGAAATGATAAGTACTCTGAAAAAGAAAGCAATGATATTGTTGAACATTTTATGCAAACTGAAAGTTTATGTATGAATGCAGGTGATGATGATATGCTTCAGCAATGCTACAAAGAAATTGCATTGTTGGAATACTTGTTGATAAATTCAGAGTATGATAGACAGGTTACAGCAGACAAAAGAGTTCAGTACAACGAACAAGAGCAGAAAGACATCTTATAAACAGATGGTGTGAGAGGAAGACTGGTTGACAGTCTTGAGAATTCTTCAGAGGATTCTTTGGGCAAAGAGAATTAGCATACTGATATGCTGATATTGGAGGAGAATTCAGAACAACATACTGAAGTGCTAGCAAAGGAGGACAGGGCACTGATGCCTTCTGATTTTTGTTCTAACAAGTGTTTTGTAAATGCACGTATTGTTGCAGAACATTTGACTCAGTTGAGTAGTCAAATGAAGGAAGAAGAAGTTTTCTATTCCAGAAGACAAGAGGGCATGGATGATCGGGTGGCAGTCAGAACAGAAACAAGCATAGAAACAAGAAGCCAGTGAGTGACAATACAAACTGAGCAAGCCATCTTAGCTCAGCAGATAGCTAGAAATCAGTAGCCGCGAGATTTATTGGATCGACAGATTGAAAGTATCAGAAAACTGATGACGAAAGAATCCCAGAGAAAGACGACAATAAGAAATAAAAGGAAAGACAACAAGAAAAAGACTATAGCAGAGTTGGAAGGCAGAGCAAGTGGAGCACTACAGTATAAGATATGGAAACCTGGAGAACAACAACACATAAAAACAGCAGTAAAGCAATTGACAAGCAAAGAAAGATTACAAAATGAAATATGGGATCCAGGAGGAAATATCCAGACTTATGACCAGGTGGTCATGGATTTTCTTACATGGGGAGTCTGATGCTGGAGCATCATCTCCGAAAAACACCTTGTATTTTACTTAAGCTAGGGGGTTTCATGTTTTGAAGAAATATTAAAATTTCATGTAAATATTAATATTATTTTGAGTGATTAATTAATTAGTTGTGAGAAATTGTAAATGTGAGAGAAATTAGTTTCTAGATTATTTAGAATTAATGAGGGAGCCCAAGTTGGAATTAGTTTCTAAGTTTTAGGGATGAGAATCTATCTTTTAGGGATGCTGAGAGATTTAGGGATTTGTTGAGATATTAAGGGGATTGAGCATTTAAATAGACCATTTTTTTTTTACAATTGTATAAATAGGAAGGGGTTTTGAGGGAACAAGACATTGAGATTGTGAGAGGTTGTGAGATTGAGAGTAGGCTTGAACATCAAGGTTGTAAGCCTTTAGTATTTGTAAAGGGCCATGAGTGTTGGATATCAGGGCAAAGATAAATTTGTAAGTAGCCTCATTTTGTTTATATGAAATATTGCTCCGTATTATATATTTTGATTGCTGGATTGAGGAACTTTATATTCGATTTCTGAAGTGACATTTTGGAGTAAATTATGTATGTGAATTGTGAAAAGTGATATGTCAATTTGTGAAGATTAAAAAGAAACGTTGTGTGTGGATTCTGGTTAAATGCATATGCTCGAATTGAAGTATCTACTATGGGAGACTCGATTAAAGGAAGTGTGCAATAAAGAGATCGATATTTATATAACAATTGTTACTGTGTGAACTTATTTCTGAATCGCTATTTTAAATCGATCTGTAGTTTGTAGCCAACACCAAAATGGAAATAGAACATCGCTTTTCCCTAAAGTTACAAGTTATGGTATGGGTGCATGGCGCTGTTGGTTGAATGACATTGAATGTTGGATATTGCAGTAATTAATTTGGATTAATTGTTGAAAGAGATGCATATAAAAACCGATTGGAGCAGTTGGGTGTTTGTTGTATTGAAATTATGATTGAAGTCTATGTTGCAGGCTTAGAAGTGGTCGACTTACAACGTTGAACAAAATAGGATGGCACAGAACCCAAGTCAACATTTGAACAGAGGACGGAGAAAAATTGATCATCTCAGGGAAAGGATTTGTTCGAATATCAACCAAGAGGAGATTGATTCCACGGCTGTGGCAATTCATTTTCCGGAATGGTGAAATCATTTTTGAAAATCTAAACGAACTGTTGTATGCACTGATACTTATAATGTGTTAACATTTTACAGAATGGAGCGACTGCAATCCTAGCAGAGATAGAGGAGGTACTATGCAACAGAAAAAGAACTTAAAGGTATACATTCATATTCAGTCGATCTATGAGTAAAATTGGATTGCGGAAGTATGAGTTTGTCACAGTAGTTTTATGGTTAAATCGGTTTGTAGAATCCGTGATATAATCAGATTTGTTCGTAACCTATTAAAGACACAAGGTATATAATTCGAGATAGAAGAATTGGCGGAATTCTATGGCATGAATGGACTGTAAAGGCGTTCCAAGGTGCAGTTAGGAGAAGGAATCATAAAGAAAAAATTACAGTCAATATGATAATTGATGCAATTGGCTTAAAGCTGCATAGCCCAGGTATGGTTTATTACAACTAATGGTCTTTTGAAATAATATCTGTCTCATAAATCGAATGCTGAGATCCAGAATCTAAGGCACGTTCTGAAGTGTGAAGGTAAATTAAAGTGTGGCAGTTGTTGTTGACATTCAATGTGTAACAAAACCAGAATATTGTAATTTACCATAGCTGGAAATAAATGCACAAATGTGTTGGTTTAATAAATCCAATTTCGAAAGTATTAAAGGGGACATGTATATTTTTACCAAGTCCAAGATTTGATTTCAGATGTTGAACTGAAGACCATGTATTATTGAGAAAACTGAATATGGATCGATTGGCCATAGAATGAGAGAAGAGTGACCATAATGTGTTATTTGGCATTTGAATTCTGGTCGAATAAAACATGTAAGGGCTCATTCTTGAATCAAGCCATATGTGAATGAGAAGTATTAAGATTTCTTGTGAAAGCATTGAATGTTTGATTTGGTTTGAATGATGATAAGTTTTCTTTGTGTAATGATTGTTGGGTCCTGATTTTAAATCATAGGATGAAGATAGTAGTGGGCGAGTTTGCCAGGCATTGAGGTATAAAATTTGGAAGATGATGAGATGTATGTTTATATGCACAAATGAGGGAAAGATTCTGGGTATTGCAGGCCTAGCCCTGCGTCATTTTTGGTATCAGTGGCGGAATGCTCTGTTGAAATATTTATTTTCTGAATCAGAATTGAGATGTATTTTTGACTGTATGATGAATGATGAAAGGAAGATAAGAGTTTTAAATTTGATATACAAACTACACAAGTGAACAGGACTGCAGGGAGGAAAAGATCATGCAAGATCTTAGGAGGTAAGATGATTTTTCTGATTTGAAAATTGTAAATGCAGTTTATGGTTGCAGAGAAGATGATGGCAGTGAACCTGGCATTCAGCTAAAGGTTGAATAAGGAGGACAATTGCAGTGTCCTGAAGAAGAAGGTGAGTTGAAGAGATAGCCTGAAGAGAGCAGAGAGAGTGCTCGAAAGGTTCCAGAGGCAGTGAACCAAGTATTTACCAAAAGACTGAGTGAGGAGAGCTTGGTGAGGTAAGTTGCAGCAGAAGAGATTGTTGTCATAGAGGCTAGTACAACTCATGGTGATTAAGAAACTCATAGAGAAGATGATCATGGAGGATCAAAGAAGAGGTTTAGAGGAATGCCACAACGATGAGATGACTGCAGAAGCCAGGGAAAGAGAGATTACAGTAATGAAAGTGCAATTGCAGGTACTAGAGGAATGGGTGCAAGAGCAAGAAGATCAGAATAGAAAATGGCTCTTTCCACTGAAGGGAAAGAAAGTGATTTGGTGACAATTGCAGAGGAGGTTGAGGCAAATTGTGATTGCCTTTTTGAAAAAGTAACTTAAATTTCTTGAGCCAGAGTTGGAATTTGGAGGTTCCACATGCAGATTTGTTCAGATTTGTAAGTAGCCTCATTTTGTTTATATGAAATATTGCTCCGTATTATATATTTTGATTGATGGATTCTGGTTAAATGCATATGCTCGAATTGAAGTATCTACTATGGGAGACTCTATTAAAGGAAGTGTGCAATAAACAGATCGATATTTATATAACAATTGTTACTGTGTGAACTTATTTCTGAATGGCTATTTTAAATCGATCTGTAGTTTGTATCCAACATGAGAATGGAAATAGAACAACGCTTTTCCCTGAAGTTACAAGTTATGGTACGGGTGCATGGCGCTTTTGGTTGAATGACATTGAATGTTGGATATTGCAGTAATTAATTTGGATTAATTGTTGAAA
>APFE031576906.1:0-16915 GCA_000404065.3 Pinus taeda
GCCTGGAATTGTTGAAAACGTTCATATAGGTGCCTCTTGTACGGAAGATGAAATTCAAACATATAAGGCCCTATTTCAAGAATTATGTGATGTGTTTGCCTGGTCATATGAGGAAATGCCAGGAATTGACCCAAAAATTGTAATTCATGAAATCAAAACTTACCCGGACGCTAAACCCGTTCGGCAACATTTGCGTCAGATTCACCCAAGAAAAGTTGTTGCGATTAAAGCGGAAGTTGAAAAATTACTTAAAGCAGGTTTCATTTATCCGATCCCGTTAACGGATTGGGTATCGAATATTGTTCCTGTTAACAAAAAGCAAGGAAATAAGAATATGTATCACTATAGGGACATAATCGAGCATGTCCAAAGGACCAATTACCCTACTCCCTATATCGATCAAATCATTGACGATTGTGCCGGCAGCGAAATTTTCTCCTTTATGGATGGCTTTTCTGGATACAATCAAATGAATATTCTACCTGCTGATCAACCAAAAACGGCATTCATTTGTCCATGGGGGAAATTTGCTTATTGCAAATTACCTTTTGGACTCAAGAACCCCGGGGAAACTTTTCAATGGGCCATGTTTTATGCTTTTCATGATATTAAGCAAATTGTGCAACCCTATCTCGATGACTTGCCTGCTCATTCATTACATCGAGCTGATCATCTCGTCCATTTAAGAGCAATTTTTATGAGGTGTAGGCATTATTAGATTAGGTTGAATCCCCACAAGTGTGTGTTCTATATTCAAACGGGTCAGTTACTGGGGTTTGTTGTTTTGAAAGTCGGCATTCGTGTCGATCCCTCGAAGGTTCAAGCCATTATCAAATTGCCTTCTCCTTCGAGTCTTCGCCAACTCCAAAGTTTGCAAGGGAAAGAAAAAATTTTACGTCGATTCATCCTTAACTACGCCGAGATCACAAAGGGTTTTACCCGGTTGTTGAAGCAGAATACTTCATTCTTTTGGGACGAGATAGCTGAGAAATCTTTTGATGCGCTAAAACACGCGTTGACCCATGCACCACTGTGGCATCCTCCCAACTACAACCAGGACTACTTCTTGTATCTCGTCGCCTCCTATTCCACCATCGGAATGGTGTTAGTTCAGGAAGATGAATTTGGTACTGAACATGTGATATGTTACCTTAGTCGCACGTTAAATCCAACTGAGCTAAAATACTCACATGTGGAGAAATTGGCATTGGCAGCGGTTCAAGTTGTCCAACGTTTTCGTCATTACATTTTACTACGTAAGACTACAGTTATTTCCGATTGCAACCCTATGATCTATATTTTGACCAAGCAATTGCTGGGGGGCAAGTACTCCAAATGGATTTTTATCCTACAGGAGTTCGACTTGGAATTTGAAAAGTCTAAGTCAAAGAAATATTTAGTTTTTGCGGAATTAATGTGTGACTTCCCGCATGCTGACATGGAAACTGTGGCGAAGGAGCCCATTGTAGACGAATCCTTGTTTCTAATCAGCACTTTAGATCTGTGGTACGGGGATATCATCGTTTATCTCCAAAACCAAACCTTTCAGCCAGATATTTCACGATCGGACCGTCGAAAAATACGATTCCAGTCCCAACAATTCAAAATTATTGGAGATACTCTTTATCGTCGTGGGGTGGACTATGTTTTTCGACGTTGTTTGACTCATGAGGAAGCTGAAAGGGTCCTCAATGACTGTCACTCTGGAGCGTGTGGCGGTCATATGTCTGGGTATGCCACTGCCCAAAAGATATTACGCGCTGGCTATTTCTTGCCATCTATGTTTAAAGATTGTATTATTGCGGTCCGAAAATGCCACAACTGCCAAGTTTTTTATCGAAAGATGCGCGCTCCACCTGCTCCTCTTCACCCTATCATTGTCGTTGGTCCTTTTTCCAAATGGGGTATTGATTTTATTACATGTAACCCTCACTCAGTCGGGGGGCATGCATATATTATCCTTACAGTAGATTATTTTACCAAGTGGGCCGAGGCGATGCCTACATTTGAGGCAGACGGCAAAACAACTGCAATTTTCGTATTCAATCATATCATTACTAGGTTTGGTGTTCCACAAGTGATTATCACTGATCATGGGCGTCATTTTCGAAATGTTATGATGACTGAACTTACAGACCAGCTTGGCTTGCATCATGACAGTTCAACTCCTTATTATCCACAGGCTAATGGCCTGGTTGAAGCCATCAACAAAGTTCTCGTCACCATGATCCGACGAATCATTCGGATTCATCAGTCGAATTGGCACAACATGTTATTTTCAGCACTGTGGGTGTATCGAACCTTAGTTAAAACATCAACAGGGCTCACTCCTTTCCAACTAGTTTATGGTTTGGAAGTTGTGTTACCTATTGAGTGCGAAATCCCGTCATTGCGAATGGCCATCGAGTTACTTCCAGCCACTTCCAAAGAGGAAAGACATTTTTTATACTTGGCTCAGCTAGATGAGAATCAACACGATGCTACATTAGCGATCGAATCTCATGCAAAACATATTATTGCTCAGTATGATCAAAATGTGACCCCTCGAAATTTTTCGGAAGGAGATCTAGTCTTATTGTACGATCAGGCAAATGATAAATTAGGCATTGGAAAATTCGTGCCTATGTGGCATGGTCCCTATATTGTCAAGCGAAAGCTAGCGAAAGGGGCCTATGAATTGGTAGACTTTGACGGGGTCTCTTTAGGTAAACCCAGAAATGGTCTTTACCTGAAGAGGTGTTATGCTTAAAATGAGTGTGAAGATCTTTTAGTTAGGTTAGTTTTTCTTCTAGCTGGTGTGTTTTAGATTAAAAAGTGTTCTTAGTTTAGAGAGAGTTTTTTGTCGTTATTCCCGCTTATCTTGGTTTTACTCTTGATGTCGCAGATGTCGACGCATCTCCAAACATACATTGGTTTCGCTGATGGTGCTTGTCGTAGTACACAAAATATTTCTTCCACAGCTTGGGTTATCTATTCGCCCTCTGACGAGTTGGTATCTATGCATGGGGTAAGCCTAGGTCAAACAACAAACAACATTGCAGAATATACGTGCAGGTGATGAGATTATTATCTGAATCTATTTTCATTTGGGATTTGGAGTTTGATAGTGAGGTTAGATTTTGAACTCGTTGTATTACAGCTTAATAGAGTATACGCCATTAGAAATCCAGTATTATTGAGATTATTTTTTAGGGTGCATCTCTTGGAACATGAATTTGACTATATTAAATATCAGCATATTCCAAGATCTTTAAATACATTAGCAGATGTAATTGCTTCTCAGATGTTAAATAGACATGTGTAATAATCATACAAGTAAATTTAAAAAAAACATTCCATAACATGTTTAACAAGATAAGCCAGTAATAATGATATCCTATAATATAGGAGTGTGTCAAAATATACATCGTCCTCGATCATAGTTTGAAAAACACCTTATGATCGGCAAAAATGATAAGTACAAAAAACAAAAATGTCATATGTGACTACAATAGGCAATCATCCCATCACTGGTGATAATCTCGATACGAAACCACTGCATGGGCCACCTTACAAAGGAACCTCCTAAAAGGTCCTGGGACCCCAATCACATAGCATTGAAGTTGATGAGGGATGTCATCTATGCTAGTGTCTGGAATGTCCCCTGGCAGGCACTCTAGATGGCTCTCCAACTCAGCCAAAGTCTCTGCTGATTCGTCTGGTGGGGCTGGAGCCGGTGCAACTAGTTGTTTCCTCTCGTAAGGCCGGAGAGCGGCTGGTCACCGTGGGCCCACATCTGCATTTGAAAATTTTACTATCAGTTTTGGGATAAGATAAAAACAAACAAAAAATTAAATTAGGAAAATGTTGAAAATGATTTTACCTGAGTCATCCCATTGCTCTCCTGGCGAAAGAGCCATGTTTGGGTCCCCACGAAAATCAACCCCAGCATAAGGAAAGTCCTGGATAGCAAAAACCTAGTTCTCCAACCATTGGAAATACTCAGGTTTGAACCGAACGACCTCGGTCCCCTCATCAGGATGACGGGCCATAACTGCAACCCATCGCATCAGTTTGGGCTCTCGAGGAAGCCCAGATCCAACAGTGAGGTGCTACGGGATCAACATCGGAACCCTCTCCAGACCAAAACTCGCAACTATAGCACCATACCCAAAAGTCTTTATTTGTCCATTTTTGGCCCTCGTCAGTTGGCCCTTCACATTGGCCAACACAACATCGCACCAGTTGAAAATGGTGCCTTGAAAGTAATCGACTGCCATCCACATCTGGGATCCGATGGCTATGTGTAGCGCTACACTACCGAAGAGTCTAGTAACTATAAATCCAATAACCATGAGTTCAGGACGGGATATGGTTTTGATATCTATCCCTTTGTCACAGTTCTGGACATTCCAATACTCTAGCCGGAGGCTCTCGACAAACTAGCCACCTGCTCTGGCCCCGAATAGAGTCAAATGTTCACCCCTCCTGGGCAAACCAGTCAAAAAGTATGTATCTGCTGGCTCGATTTCGAGCTGGTGCCCACCAATAAAGAAGCACTAGTCCTATATACTCCATCTCTCCACCAGCCACTTCAAAAAGTCCACCTGGTCCTTCATGCCAGGTATGGCCCAGAATTTGTATAAGCCACATGCCTTCAATGCATCAATTAAAGGTTGATGATTCATCGCGGCGAGTTCCACATCCTCATGCTCCCGTTCTCGCCAATCAAGCATGATGTTTATCCTACATTCAAGTAAAAAGGCGAATTAGAATGCATAAAATTGATTTCTTTGGGTAATTTTTGAGTTAGTTAGGTTTTTACAAACCTTTGCACAGGGTACGCACCCCCTTGTTAGGGACAGTGCGTGAGGTCCGCACCTTGCCTTCACGAGAGATGCGTACCCCCAACCTTTTGCCCATTGCAAAAAATTTAGGGTATGCGGGTTTTGAAACCTGAAAACCTCCTAAAAATAAAAAGCAACCCCTAAAAAACAATTTCAAATGGATAGAAATAAAGAGTAGGATGATGTGGATTACCTGGAGGAGACGACGTTCGATTCTGACAGACAGATTTTCTGCAATCTTCACAGGAAGTTTCTGGTCAAAAGCCCTTTTTTTCTCACCCAAATCTCAAACAGTAAAAATGAATGGTAAAAAGTCCTTTTTATAAGTTTTATGAGTAAATAAATTCTAAATTTGTTTATGTTTCACTTTAAAAAGGTGTTTTTTGCGACATTTTTACCCATTTTTTAAACAAGTATGAATAATGTTTGAGTTTTTGTTCAGGATAACAGATTTTTCAGGCGAAATTGGTCATTTTCAACGAAAAAACATTAGAGTCACCTTTAATCTCTTTTTTGACTCCTAAAACATGAAAAGATTGGCGAGTTTTTCTTTTTAAGCTCGTTAAAGCGGAACTAAAAAGACGGTCCTCTTACAGCCCTTTTCTGACCGTAAAAACACGAAAAGATTGCCGGGTTTTTGTCGTTTCAAATTCGAAATTGGTCATAAAACGACGTGTCGTTGATCCCTTTTTTACTTTTTCAGATCAGAGGCACTAATTACGAAAAGTACTCCTTGGTTGTAAAAGATCAAGCGGTTCTCTCAAGTAATATTTTATACTTTTTCGAGCTTGGGAGACACAAATTTATGAAAAAGGTCAACCCTGGAGTCTTCTTAAGTTTTTCAGACTCTCTAAAATTGAAAAACGCCGAGTTTCTCCTATACTGGACTCGTTAAATTTTGACAGTAAAGAACCTACTCAATTACAAACAGGAACAGACCACTCCTTCTTAGGGTTGGAATTTAAACTAAGTTGGACTCATCCGAAGGATGAGCTTATAATCAAGCAGATGTTATCCTCCTCAAGCTTGTTAAAAATAAAGAGGTACTTGCCAGAAATGGTGCAGGAAAAGAGAGAAAAATGAGCCTGTTTGTCATACTTTGTAAGCACTCTTGAACACGACACTTTCATTCACCTGGGTTGGGAAGTCCTTTGCCTAACAGTTGATCGAACCACATTGAAAGTCTTCAGCCAGTTTCTGGGTATTAACTTTGGGTCAATCATCACCAAACCATCGGTTGTGTCGTTGTGTGTTCAAGAGGTCAGTGCAAATAAGCCATTCATTTGCAAAAATATCTATCATCCATCTTGACCATCCCTGAGTCAGTCCTTGCAACTAAATTTCTTCAAACTTGATCTATGATTTCGTGTTGTGGGCTTGTCTATGACGGATCGTTTTCTATCGACTTCACCTCTTTATCTAGAAAGATGATCTAGAAATCGCCAGTACCTTGGGATCTACATGCCTTAATGGCAGGTTTCTCGCCTTCGACGATAGGTTGCATCATTTACCTTCGATCGAAGTATTTCGTGACATGTTCGACATCGACACATCTAATCACATCTCATGGATTGTACTGAGTACTTTGAGAGCCATTGTCATTATTGGTGGTTTCTCTCACACTTGTTAATAGTTTACATCATCGACTGGTAATCAAGTGGTTTCTCCTACCATGTTCGACTTAGACCCATTCATTCGCATGGATGAATCGTACTATTCGGGAAGTAAGAAATGGAAGACCCTGGATCTAGTTTCCACCATCGGCTGCAAGGAATTTGTATTCCACTTATATGTAGACTATTCATAAACAGATGGCTGCGTCCATACTGTGTCTAATGTGTCTATACTGGTGATGTCAATTACAAGATCATTCCTATATCAGCAGCAGTAGCAGTTTCTAGTTAGTTTTGATCTGAGTATGGGAATGCCTACCTCAGCGATGATATGATCTCATATATATATTTTGCATTTGAATGTTTTTACAGGTTTCAACCGGGCTCTCCACAAGATGATCCTTGAAATGATAAAGTACTTCACTCTTCCTAAATGATAAATGAAATCCTCATCTACTACAGACTTCGCACTTTAGGGGGAAATCTGTTACACAAAAATATCGTCGCCATGACTATTTTTAGTCAGTATGGGTCTATCATCACTTATACTGGCCTCCTAAGCAAGTCTCAGACCTTAGCTCTTCATGTCAAGCTTTGCAAATGAGAGAAAGACATTGAAAATCAATAAAACTCTAGTTCTGCACTTTCTCTCACTTTTTCCTGTAGGCCTGCACCCTTTGTTCATATTACCTACGTATATGCACGCTCTGTCTGTAAAGGGGTGGGTGCATACCCTTGTAAAAGTCAAAAAGGCGCAAGTTTATTCTAAAAAAACTCACTTTGGGTTAATTCTAGATATCTCTAGAAGGAATTTTGACGTGGATTTCGCTCCAAGGTGGTTCATGCATCCCAAAAGAGAAGGAGCAAATCCCTTGATAGGAGGAGCTATCCCTTTGAAGGAGGGCTTTATCCCTTTGAAGGAGGACCTAGTAACTTCCCTCCATTGCACTATAAATTAAGGCATTGGGTCAGTTGCTGGAGGGGTTAGAAGCTGAACATTTGAGGCGTAAATGCTGATGGAATGGGACTTTCCAGTTCAACTTGAGAGGAGCAGATCACATACCTTTTGGTTTTCACTGGAAAAGTAGTGAAACTTGTCAAAGTAGAGGAGACTTCTTGTCGACCCTGGAGGAGCTTGTACAGCATCAAGGCATAGGTTGTAAAGTTCTTCTTTCATTTGAATTAATACAATCAGATTCATTTTTCTCAACAAATTGTCTTATGTGGTTTGTTTCACAATCTCCTTGATCATTATGATGAATATGCTTTATGAGATTGGCTTTTCAGGTGCTATTTAATTTGTTTTCTTGTTTGTGTTTGCAGACTTACGCTTCAAGGAAGCTCATTTGGAGCGAGGGAGCGAGGCTTCCACAAACTTGCATTAGACCCAAGGTAGGCCTAAAACACTTGTTTGCCTTTGTTTTTAATTGCATATTTAGAGAAAGATAGTCTCTGATTGGCTTGCTTGTCACTAGATATCTTTAGATACTAGGAAGGTCGATCTTGTCCGCAACCTCAACTCATTCCACGTGACAAAAACCTTTAGGAAACTTTATAATGAGTTGAATGTTCCGCTAATCCAACAAATTCTTCATACATTTAGCAGATTTGTGTCTAAAGAAAAATTTTTAATGAATGAACCCAAGTGAACTAATATGAAGAAGGTTTCTACTATTACTTATTATTCTAGTTTTGAGTCGTATGTGTGATGAATTGTTACAAAGGGATGTGAAAAGGTTTTTCCAATGTTGTATAATTACCTAAGAAATTACAATACATAACTTACTTTACTATCCATGGCCTAAAAAATAGATGATAACATTGATAAGTTTTAATTCCTTGGTATAATCAATAACCCATTACAAACTGTATTGTCTACAAGAGAAAATTAGTAAAGGAATTCTCACATGTCTTCCCTGAAACATAAGGTTTTATGCATGCATTGGTTCCACGTTTGGAACAAAACGACTTAAATCTTGTTGTCTTCATTTAGGATAGAGGTATTGGCCATCCCTTGCACCATCAGACTAGCCCATTCTATATAGAATCTATTATATTATATACATCACACATAAATCCCCAGTTTTATCCAGAAAGATGATAAGGACCAATGTTACTTGTCCTCATAAAAATCAAACTAAAACATTTAAGTAAATTTCTATAAAATCTTACGAAATATATAGCCAATATACCAAATGCCAAGAGGTGTAAAGTAGTGATTAGCCCCCAAGAGAAGTTCAGGATCCCTATAGCAAAGGGTCACAATATGTAGCAAAACCAAAAACTTTGTCAATAAATAAATAATATTTGCAAGATATGAGAATCTCAAGGACTCCATATGCAAGCTTGCAAAGCTATATTCAAGAGGAAAATATTGGTTAAGAGGCAGATAACATATGCAGAACAATGTTTTCCATGAGAGAAATATGAAATGATTTTGTGTTAGGTCCCTATACTACTAGTGTAGCCCCTTATTGTTATTAGTGCAACCCCCTTATTGTATTGTTGTGCCCATGTAGTCCCTATATTTTTATTATTCAGCCCCTTAGAAGCCCACTATTTTTATTGTTGTTCCCTTAGAATATTATTGTTATGTCGGCTCTGATTATATTGTGACCCCTTAGACTCCTATATATAGAAAGGAGGTCTTGTCATTTGTATCATCCAAGAATTATTCATTTATGTAATGTAAAGGAGGTTTCCCCCTCGAAGAGGCTGATTTTGAAGTCGTTGATCTATCTTTTCTTCTATTTTGTGAGTTTATTGCATAACGTTTGGTACCAAAGCTTTGGATTCTAGGTTTCGTTGCTCCAAATAGGTCATCGTGGAATTTTCGCTATAAATGTTTTTTTACAAAGTTTCAGAAGTTGAAATTAAAACACATGTGAGACGAAATCTTTATGAACCACGGGTCCCAATTTTAGATCTATTCTCGCTATATTTGCAGAGATATGATCCAAGGAAGTTAGAGTTTTTGCAAGTTCCCGAATTACATCCTGAATGGGTGGCCTTGGGAAAATCATCATAAATTTCTTTCTGAGCATCAGATTGAAATTTCGTAAGTTAAGAAAAGGAAAAAATTTAATTTTTTGTGTATCATTTTTAGGTCTGAAAGTCGAAACAGTGACACATGAAAGGTTGTACAAGTTCTCTCTACTGAACTAGTATATAATCATGTCATTGTGGGAGATTTGGCATAACGATTTTTTGAAGAATCTAATATTGATCAGGCTATTGGGGATAGAAAGAAGACTCAGAGAGCTACTACATGATGAAATTTCAAACCTTGGAGATCATAAATTATAGAGATACAACAAATTCAATATCAAGCTCTAACGAAGAGAAAAAAGGTGTGTAGTTTTTTTTTAATTTTCCATAAGTTTGGTTTGAAAAAATAGTTTGAAGTGATTCAAATGGAATAGTGAAGCATAATTATCATTAATTTATGCCCCGAAGAAAGAAAATTGAAACACCTAGTAATCAATCTAAAATATCTACCACGATTCATGAAGAAGAGGAAGAAATCCAATATGATACATCAAAATTACGAGACCAAGTGCAACAAATTTCACTCTCACGAAAAATAACAAAAGCTAAGATGGATGGTTTAAAGAAAGGCATGGAAGCTAATATGGAAGCTAAGATGGATGGTTTAGAAGAAAAACTTAAAGCAAACATTAAATACTTGAACAAATGTGTGGAAGGTTTGAAAGGAGGTTTGGCAAAGTTGCTACACGAAATGCTTCCTGATGTTGAAAAGGTAGTAGAGGAAACTCACAATGAGAACAAAAGTAATGTTAATCATGATTTCATAGAATCTAATGTTTGATTGAAGACTCACCATTTTTCAAATATCGATATGAGGAAGTTTAATGACAAGGATCTTGTAACATGGATACTACAGATGGAGCAATATTTCGATCTCCATAATGTGAAAAACACACAAAAGGTATGCATTGCAACTTTATATTTAGCACCAAATCAGTTTGTATAGTATCTATGGCTTTGCTCTCATAAAAAAAATTTCACTTGGTCAATTTTTATGGAGGAAATGATAACACATTATGAGGATACAAAAAGCAACACCTTCTTTATCCAATTGATAAATCTCAAACAAAAGGGTTCAATGGTGGAGCACATTGAGGAATTCAAAAAAATTGAATATAAGAGTAAAAGATATTCGAGAGGAGCATAGGATTTATGTGTTCATAGGGAATTTAAAGGATAACATTCAACATGAGATTCGCCTTTGGGAACCTGATTCATCGGAGAAGGCATTTAGGTTGGCAAGAAAAATTGAAAGAAAAATTATGGCAACAAGGAAGCCTACCATTCACAACTATAAAGATGTAAGTGTTGCTTTTCCTAGCCTTCCACAACCTACAAGGTTGACACCACAACAATTGGAAGAAAAAAGAGTTAAAGGGATTTGTTAAAACTGTGATAGAAAATACACTCAAGGTCATAAGTGTGCTGAGAAGAAATTATTTTACATAGATTGTGAAGAGGAGGAAGAAAAGAAACAAGAAAAGGATATACACTAGAAACTAAACCTAGAGAAAGGAGAAATGAATTCGACCATATCTTGTAATTCATTGGCAGGAATTACCAATCCTCAAACCCTCAACATAGAAGTACATATCAAGAAGAAAAAGGTAATAGTGTTGATTTATTCAGGTAGTACCCATAATTTTATTCATTATAAGATAGCCAAGGAATTGAATTTCTTCCTATATCCAGCACCAGAGTGTCAAGTGATGGTTGCAAATGGAGGAACCATATATTGATTTGGAAAGTGCCATAATATAAATCTATCCATGGGAGAATATGTATTGAATAGTTAAATGCTTTCCATTCTAATGGGTGGTGCTGATGTTCTACTAGGAGTCCAATGACTACAATATTTGGGTATGATAGCTTTTAATTTTCAACACCTTTTCTTGAATTTTTTTTGGGAAGGTAAGGAAGTTGAATTAAGGGGTATCACAGGGAAACTAAGAAATATAATAAGCTCTAATAGTGTGACAAAGCTTCTAAATAAAGAACAAAGGGGCGTAATTGCATAATTATGTTCACTAGAGGTTCCCACATCGAAATCATCTATTTCTCCAGATCTCCAAAAAGTTTTGGACAATCATTCCAAGATATTTGACACTCCCAAAGACCTCCCACCTATTCATGATCATCATCATGCTATTCATTTGATTCCAAGAATTTTTCCTCCAAACATTAGGCCTTACAGATACTCATATGCCCAAAAGAGTGAAATTGAATGTATGGTTGTAGAAATGCTAAAGGCTGGTATAATTCAACCTAGTCAAAGTTCTTTCTCTGCTCCAGTAGTATTGGTGCATAATAAGGGTGGATCATGGCGCATGTGTCTGGATTATAGGGAGCTAAACAAGCTCACTATTAAAGATAAATTTCCTATTCGTGTCACTGATGAATTATTGGGTGAATTACATGGAGCAATTTACTTCACCAAGTTGGATCATTGTTCAGGATATTATCAAATTAGAATGAAGACTAAAGACATTTTGAAAACAACATTTAGAACTCATGAGTGTCATTATGAATTTTTGGTGATGCCTTTTGGCCTTACCAATGCACCTTCTACATTTCAAGAGCTTATGAATTCCATTTTCAAACCCTTCCTTAGAAATTTGTGTTAGTATTTTTTGATGATATACTAATCTACAGTAAGTCTTGGAAGGATCATTCCAACATGTTGACATGGTGCTCAAACTATTGGAGGAGAAACAATTATATGCAAAAATATCCAAATGTTTCTTTGGAGTACAAGGCGTGGAATATCTGGGTCATATTGTATCTCATGAAGGTGTTAAGGTAGACCCTAGCAAAATTAAAATCATTAAGGATTGGAAAATCCGCACATTCATAAAGAATCTACGAGGATTTCTCGGGTTGACAAGGTACTATCGCAATTTTTTTAAGAATTATGGGAGAATAACAACACCTTCAACAACATTATTGAAGAAAGATGCATTTTCATGGACTCCAAAACCAATGAAGGCCTTTGAACATCTTAAAGAGGCAATGTGCCAAGCACTAGTCTTAGCTATATCGGACTTCAAAAAAACCTTTATTGTGGAATGTGATGCCTCAGAAAATGGAATTGGTGTTGTTTTAATGCAAGAAGAAAGACCCATTGATTTCGAAAGTCGTCCAATCAAAAGAAAGTATTTACACAAAGCTATTTATGAGAAGGAAATTTTGGCAATACTACATGCACTTAAGAAATGGATACCTTACCTAATGGGAAGACACGTCAAGGTGAAAACGGATCATGATAGTCTTAAATAATTTTTAGAACAAATATTATCTTCAAAGGAGCAGCAAAAGTGGGTCACAAAGATGTTGGGTCATGACTTTGAAATATCTACAAAAAAGGAAAGAAAAATGTTGTTGCATATGCACTCTCAAGAAAGGATGAGGATGTGGAGCATTGTTTTGTGCCATTTCTATTATCCAACTAGATTGGATAAACGACAGCAAGGGATGAATGGAAGAATGACAAAGAAGTGTGGGAACACATTCAAAAGTTGCAGCAAGATCCCAGTACATCTGATACATTTAGATAGAAAAATGATTTGTTATGGTACAAAGATCGCTTATACCTCTGTAAGAATTCCCAACTAAAACAAAAGATTCTTCTGGAATTGCACACATCTTCGCACTCAAGATTTTCAAAAACTTACCATAGGGTTAAGTAGGAAATGTTTTGGGATGGCCTTAAATTTGATATTCAAAAGTTTGCAGTGGAATGTTTGGTTTACTAAAAAAATAAAGTTAAGAAGAGGTTTCAATGGATTTTATCACAGGTTTACCCACGTCCAAAGGAAAGAGTTTCATCATGGTGGTAATTGATAGACTTACCAAGTATGCACACTTTTTTGCATTATCTCATCCATTTAAAGCCAGCACAATTGTTATTGAATTTATGGAAACAATTTAAAAGCTACATCAAAACCCAAAGATTATTGTAAGCGACAGAGATCCCATTTTCACTGAAAATTTTTGAATATTTATTTTCTTTTGGGTACTCAGCTATAATAGATCATCTTCTCCAATATGATGGGAAAACTGAGATAGTGAAAAATGTTGAGGATACCATGGTGCTTTGGATATGATAACAGACACATTGGTCAAGTGGTTCCCTACTGAATGGTAGTATAAAACCTCCTTCCACACTGCAATAAAAATGACCCCATTTATGGCACTTTATGGATATCATCCACCATCATTCTCATAAGATAAAATTCTAAGGTTCAAGCAGTGGAATATCAAATTGAGCATCAACAACAAGTTCTGCAACTCTTAAAGGATAACCTCACTTTGGCACACAATAGAATGAAATAGTAGGCAAATCAACATCGGAGCGAAAGAAGTTTTGATGTAGGAGACTGGGTATTTCTAAGACTACAACCATACAAACAAATGTCCCTCAAGCAAGCTAAGAAGGATAATAAATTATCACCAAAGTATTATGGTCCGCAAGGTGTTACAAAAGATTGGTACTATGGCGTACAAATTGGAGCTTCCTTCATCTTCACGAGTGCACCCAGTTTTCCATGTGTCATGCTTAAAGAAGGTTATAGGTGACAAGCTCCCAGTTCAAAAAATATTGCCAGAACTTGATGAGGAAGGAAAAATCATATTGTAACCTAAAGCATTCACAGAAACAAAAAATCGATAGCTACGAAATCAATCAATTTCAGAGTATCTCATTAAGTAGAAGAACTTACTTGCTGAAGATTCCACATGGGAGGATGAGAATTTTATATAGAAGCATCCAAAACTACTCAAGCGTTGAGGACAACACTTTTTTGAAGGATAGGGGCATGTTAGATCCCGATATTACTAGTGTAGCCCCTTATTGACATTACTGCAACCCCCTTATTTTCATTAGTGCAACCCCCTTATTGTATTAGTGTACCCATGTAGTCCCCATATTGTTATTATTGTGCCCCTTAGAAGCCCATTATTTTTATTGTTGTGCCCTTAGAATATTATTTTTATGTCGACTATGATTATATTGTGACACCTTATACTCCCATATATAGAAATGAGGTCTTGTCATTTGTATCATCCAAGAATTATTCATTTGTGTAATGTAAAGGAGGTTGCCCCCTCAAAGAGACTGATTTTGAAGTCGATGATCTATCTTTTCCTCTATTTTGTGAACTGGTGGCATAATATTTTAAGTAAAATATATGCTTTGAAATGATAAATGCACTTCTAAAATTTACATGACACAAGTCTTGAGAACTATAAGGCTGCAAAAATGAAATATTTATTGTTTAACAATTTAAGCGTTAGATGCCAAAAATATATTGGTATGGTGCCAACACATAGGAGAAAAACAAAGAAAAATGTTGTAAAAAGTTTTATTTTTTGTAGATACATGACATTTATTTCTATTACATACATGCATTATGAATGAAATTTTACAAGATATCTTTGCTTTCCCACAATAAAAACTAGGACTAAGACAAGGGAGTTCCTAAAAACCTACTACCCATAAAGACTAAAGTATTATGACAAAATTTATTATGCATCAGAAACAAAGGGTTATAAACAAAGATATGTTCTCTTTTTGGTGAAATATTAAATTGAAAATGATCATAAGTTGTCGTACTTCGAATATCCAATGAATATTAAATCGAATCAACTCTCAGGTTAAGTTTCAATCGAAAACCGAAATATACTATAAGCAGGAAAATCCATTTCAAGGAAACAATAAAATGTAATCATAAGACTATTCTTATTAGAGATGTCTTGTTAGGTCCCTGTACTACTAGTGTAACCCCTTATTGTTATTAATACAACCCCCTTATTATATTGTTGTACCCATGTAGTCACCATATTGTTACTATTGTGCCCCATAGAAGCCCACTATTGTTATTATTGTGCCCTTACATAATTATTGTTATGTCGATGCTAATTATATTATGACCCCTTAGACTCCTATATATAGAAAGGAGGTCTTGTCATTTGTATCATCCAAGAATTGTTCATTTGTGTAATGTAAAGGAGGTTGCCCCCTCGAAGAGGCTTATTTCTAAGGCATTGATATTTATTTTCTATCTTGCTGTGAGTTGGTTTCCTAACATTTGGTATCAGAGCTTTGGATTTTAGGGTTTTCGCTACCCCAAACACGTCATCGTGGAATTTTCGTTATAACTTTTTTTCTTCGACGTTTCAGAAGCTAAAAATAAAACCCATTTGAGACGAAATCGCACTGAACCTTGGGTACGAATTTCAAAGCTTGTATCACTACATTTTCGAAGATATGATCTGAGGAAGTTATAGATTTTGCAAGCTCCATAATTTCATCTAAAACAAACCATCATGGAATTTTCACTATAACATTTTCGCTATGAAGTTTCAGAATCTAAAATAAAATCCCATTTGAGAAGGAATCAATATAAACCTTGGGTCCGAATTGCAGATCTTGTCCCACTATACTTTTGGATATATGATCTGAGGAAGTTAGGGTTTTGGCAGACCCCTGAATTACATATTAAACATGTGACATTGGGAAAATCGGCATACCTTTCTCTTTGAGCATCGAATTGAAATTGCATAAGAAGTTACAGAAAGAAGACAAACTATAGTTTTTTGTGTGTATTTTGCAGATCCAAATGTCAAAACAGTGACACGTGGCACGTCATACAAGTTTGTTATTATGAAAAGGGGTATAATCAGATCATCTTGGGAGATTGTGCATAACTCTTTCTTGGAGAATCCAATTTCGATCAGACTGGTGGCATTAGAAAGAGGACGCAGAGGACTACTGCAAATCATGATTTTAGAGCTAGAAGATTTAAAATTATAGAGTTACAATCATTTTAAGATCGAGCTCCTAAAATCAAGAAAAAATGAGATGAGGAAGTTTGATGGAAAGGATCCGATAAATTGGATACTATAGATGGACAAATATTTTGATCTACATGGTGTACCACTGTTACAAAAGGTATGTATTGCATCTAATTATTTAGAACTGAATCAATTTTATGTATAAGGGCTTTGTTCTGCGTAAACCCACTTGTCATGTGGCCATTCATGAAGGAATGATAGCACATTATGAGGATACAAAGAGAAACACCTTCTTGCCAATTGATGAAATCTCAAAACAAAAGTGTTTAATCGCAGAGCACATTGGAGAACTTATAAAAAAATTGAATATAAGGGAAAATGATATTCCAAATAAGTAGAGGATTGATGTCTCCATAGGGACTTTAAAGGATAACATTCAACATGAGGTTCATCTTTGGGAACCTGATTCATTGGAGAAGCCATTCAAGTTGGCATGAAAAGTGGAAAGAAAAATTATGGAAACAAGGAATTCTACCCCTCACAACTATAAACATGGAAGTGTTGTTTCTCCTAGCCTTCCACAACCTACAAGGTTTACACTACAATAATTGGAAGAAAAAAGAGAAAAAGGGCTTT
>APFE031576914.1:5246-18214 GCA_000404065.3 Pinus taeda
ATGGATTTGGCTTCATCACTTGGAAACTTCCATGGAATGGTGGAAAACTACTTTCCATCCAAGGAGATTCAAAGCCAAACCATCCTCACTCAACTTGGAATCAGTTCGGTGAATGAGTTGGACAGAACCTTCGGAGGTTTGATTAGTTCAAAATTTTTCCCAAAATGGTTGGCACGATTGCGACTCTAGGACAGAGCGCTAATGGCGCGCCCTTTCAATAGGATTTTCCCCATTGGCGCGGGCATAACACAGTGGGCCAGCGCTAATGCAAAAAGGGCTGTTTTTAAGGGAAATGAGTAGGAGATGTCTTAAGGGCATATGCAGCTCATGTTCAGAGGTGAATGATGCAAGTGGTTTCAAGTCTTGTCACTTCTCACAAGTCCCGGAATGAGTCCTCCAAGATGCAGGAGGGGGGTAACAGGGACGGTGACAAATGGTGACAAATTACTGTGTAACAATTAGTCTTGTTAAATTGAATGTGATTCAATTTCATGGTTAACTTGTAAATGATCTCTGATTTGAAACTAAGTCAAACATTAGTTGCAATTTTCGTTGCATAAAAGAATTTGGATTCCTATATGAGTGATTGGATTGCAATTTAGCTTTAATACATTCTTCTCTAGCTGTGAATTTAGTGATTGATTCATTTGTACTCGAATCTATACATAATGTTTAATCTTCTTTATCATGCTCCTGCCGAACATATATATGAGGTTTAAACTTTCATATTATGCTTCTGCAGGATAGATTAGGATAGCTAGGACTAGATTAGAGTAGTTAGAAGTAGTATAGATAGGATTTCATACATAGAGGTTAGCTGTTTTATCTTTGTTGACTTAATTGAAGTCTTTCTCCCGGAAGCAATCTTTAGACACGTTCAAATAGTTTAGGGGTCCCCTTAAAACCCGTTGGAGCTAGCCATTCCAAACAAAAGCAGGTATAATTGGGGCTTGCGATTGGGTCCCTTGTTGGCATTGTGCACATTCGCTATGTCAACAAATTGGCGCTAGAAGGAGGGCTGAACCACCCTCTCCAGTTTTTCAAGATTTCATCTATAAGTGCCACGCATGGATTCAAAAGGATTAATGTATGGATCGTAAAGGTCAGAGAGATCCTACCACACATTTGAAAGAGCCTCATTTTGAAGAAATAGAGACCCCTCTAAGCCCTGTATCGGGTCACCGAAGGAAGAGAGACTGTGGGAGTATCCTGTCACTCAGGAACAACCTGTCAGAGCAGTTACTCAGACTTATGCTCATTCCCTCTCTCAACTTCCCATCTTTCACTCTTTACCTCTGACAACTAAGAGAAAGCCAAGGATCTTTACCCTGAGTGAAGATACATCAACAACCACTTCTCTCAAATACATTGTGCTAGAATCCTTGCAAAGTATCGTCACCCCTTGGGAAGAAATTCCTGAGGATTCCCCTTCTAAAGGTAACTCCTCACTTGATTTTGAGAATCCTAGCGGAGAAGCCTCCAACCAAAACTTCCTTGTCCATGTATGGCCAACGTTCCCCCTCCATGTGGAAATCAACCTCCACCTCCTCCTCCAGGTGGGAATCAACCCCCACCTCCTACAGGAGCACTCCCTCCCTGGCTTGCACAGGATGTTGTAGCGATACCCGGGTAGCAGCATCGCTTACCCAAAAATACAGAAAGAGTGTTACCCAATTTCGACGCTGAGCGGGGAGATACTGCTGATAACCATATTCGCTCTTTCTTCCTAGCCTTGTGCAAGTTGGGGGTCGTTGATGAAGATGTGGTGTGTTTCCTATTCTCTTTTTGACTAGTGTAGCCTCCCCATGGTATTTCAGTCTGAGAATAGGGTTGATTACCTCTTGGGATGCTTTGCAGTGGGGCTTTTGGACAAGTTTGGTGATGACAAAAGACCTGCGGCCTTAGTTTTAGAATTATCCCATCTAAAAATGGAAAGCAAGGAGAAAGTTAAGGATTTTAACATCCAGTTCAACACCTTGTTCAACAGAATCCCAGCCATCTCTAGACCTATGGAAGAGGTGCTAATGGAATTCTATATCTCTGCTCTCCCTATCCCTACAGTGATGTGGGTTAAAAGGAGTAATGTGCAAACCTTACAAGGTGTTATCGATGAAGTGGTGAAATTTGAAAATGAAATGATCAGCCTCACAACATGCCACCCTACAACTAGAGAAATGACAGCCTCTCAGACATCTAAGAAGAATAATGGAAATGATAACAAATGGGCTGAAACTAAAGAAAAGGACACCATAGATGTGGAAAGGTTGCATCGGATCATTAAGAAACTTATGAACATAGTCATTGATATGAAAAAGAGTCATGGAGAGAGTACTACTGGTAATGCAGGAGACTATAACAACAGAAAGCCCTTCAAGCCTTTCTATCGTAAGTGTTGTGTAGGTAAATCCCCTCTGCGGATAGAGGCGATCCCACTAGCCTAAATGAGGTCTAGCAACAATCAAACAACGCTAACATGCAGGTTCCTAATTGCAAAGTAAAGACCGATGATGAGGGCCTACCTCGAATCTAATGCTAGTATTTGTAGAAGAGTCGTCGCTCCCGTTCTTTCGCTCCAGCTGGTCACAATCCCCATGATCCTCGTGAACGGACACCTGCACATGCAAAGAACAACTCAAATACAAGCATAAAATTCAAGAAATGCAACTATATATCAGTCAGAAAGGATATAACTCAAACATCATTACAAAGACAATAAGAGTGGAACCATAATGATAGTCGTCTATTATTATTGATAAACAAAGAAGAATACAACCAAGTTCTGATGTCAAATCCTCCTTTGGCTGGGTGATCAACAACACATGCCTTGCAAAGCTTGTTGTGAATGGGGAACAAGCCTCTTTCTCCTTGGTTACTTGGACATGGATCTCCTCATTAAAGATATAGCCTTATAGGGATGAACAAGGCCTCTTGTAGCATGAGCTTAGCAATTCTCAGACTTTGGGACTTAGAATTTGGAGTTTGAAGAGTAGAATTACTAACTATCTTGTCAAAGGCAAAAGGACAAGCTTATATAGAGAGAGGAGAAGGAGTTAGGATCATCCACAAGATTCATGGGATTGTCCTTATCATTAGGAAGCTTCCATGAGAGGTGGAGAACTACTTCCCTTTTATGGAGATTCGAAGCCCAACTGAGCTAACCCAAACTGGAATCAGTTCATGAATAGGTTAGGAAGAACCTTCGCAAGTTGGTTTGTTAAAAACTTTACCCAACTGGGTTGGCGCTAGTGCGACTCTGAGACAGAGGGCCAGCTGGCGCACCCTCTTTGGAGGATTTCCCCCATTGGTGCAAGTGATACACTAAGGAACAACGCCAATGGAAAAAGGGCTATTTTTATGGGTATTTTGCAGAAGGTGTCTTCAGGGCTTATGAAGTACATACTCAAGGGGATACAATCCAGGTGTTTTCAAGTTATGTCACTTCTCACAGGTCCCGGAACAAGTCCTCCAATTTACGGGAGAAGGGGTAACAGGGATGGTGACAAATTACTGTGTAACAGTAAGAAAATAGAAGGTGGTCATGGTCAACTTGTGCTGCCTGCTCCATCTAATGAAGGGGATTTAAACACAGAAGAGTTGGCTCTTATTGGATTGCTCCTTAATAAAGAAGAACTTGTACTGGAGCTCGAACCAGAACAAGGAGACGAGGTAGGAATACTAAGTAGAAGAAACCTTGGATGAGGAAACCTAGATTAATGTGCTATGGGATTTCCATAGTGACAAGAATGACGATAAAGGAGATAACATTGCAAAAATCAATGCTAATGGAATCCACACGCGAAGTAAAGGGCTGCTCCTAGATACGACAAAGCCCTCAGACCGAACAAATCAAGATGTTCACCCTGTGAAAGCATATGCTCCCAGAGTTCCTGTCGAGAATAGTAGACTTGGTGGTCAATCCAAGAATGCCCCTGTTGCAAGTCACCCAGAGAAAGGAAATGCATCTCCCACTGCAACAAAGGCTACTCAAGATGGTAAACTCCCATCTAAGAATGGAAAAATAGGTATGTTTACTCTTCCATATCCTGCTTATAACATTGATTACAATATTGTGGATGATCTCAAGAAGTCTAGGGCTAATATCACATATTTTGACTTATTGAAATTAAAGCAGCAAAGAGATTTGCTGCTAAAAGCTATGAATGAGAGGAACTGCGATACCCCCACCACCTCAAGCACCCAAACCAAGAAGCCAATGTCCAAACCTATTAGTACGACTAGCGTAGCCCAAATACCATCAACTATGGAGGCCATGTTGTCTAAAATGAATCGAAATCCCTAAGATGTCAATGTAGCCATGATAGGGAGGAAATAAAAATCTATGACTCCACCCTTCCTTATCACATTCAAAATCTTCAAAATGAATGTGCATAATTTCTTGGTAGACTTTGGCGCCTCATCCACCGTTATGCCTCACGCTGTTGCTAAGAGACTTCAGACAATACCTGATAAAACTGAAACTCAAATTATGCAGTTGGACAAAACGAATGTGAGAGTTATTGGGGAGCTGAAAGATGTGTTGATTTGGATGGCTGCCAAGCCTCAATACACTCAAGTCATTGATATAGTGGTAGTGGATATACTTGAGGCTTATGGGATGCTACTTAGTAAGGACTGGTCATCAAATCTAAATAGATATTTCTCAACTAATTGGTCCCATCTTTTGTTGCCTCAGAGGGGAAAAAGTGATATGCTGAGAATGGACCGGGAAAGATACATGAAGTACGTGGTAGCAGAACCAAACAACCCCAATGAACCTGTAATGTTCTATAACTCTCTCCTTGGGAATTACAATTTCGATGTTTATGCCACTAAAACCTGTTTCGGGAAGTGCCATGTAGAAATAGGCAAGGAGGCTTTGACAAACACACAGTTGGAAGAAAGAATTAAACACCCCCATAATCCAACTGATGAATTACCTTGTATTATTGTAGATGATAGGACTAATTTCATAGGAAGTAGTTCTTTTAGCGTAACATTAGAGTTTATTTTCAGGACACTTCACTTTGATGACTCTAACTATCTTGAAGTGCAAGTGCTGGGAACATTTTCATTGGCCCACTAGGGAACCAACGCCTGATGGCCTGCTGATTGGAATGCGCACGCACCAGTAACACAAAAGAACATGAAGGCTTGCTGAAAGGCCTGAGAAGAGCCATTGAAAGGAATATAAAAAATCTCAAAGTTTTTGATGACCCACAGATAATGGTGAACCAGGTAAAGAAAAGGATACATTACAGTCTGCCACACCTGGTGAGGTACCAACATGAGGTGTTCGAAGGTGATAATCAAATCCGCGAGTTCTTGCATTGCGAAAGAACACTAGAAAATGTAGCCATTAAAAAAAAGGAGCATGCCAAACTTATAAATGGAAGTGAAGACAAGGTGATATCTTCCATCGAGAAGTTTATTTACTTTTCAACTCTCATGAGTGAGCCAACAGGTAAGCACAAAAAATTAGAACACTCATGGCTGAGCCCATTCCAAGTTGTGGAAAAAATTGGTCATGGAATTTACAGATTGAAAACCTTACAAGGAGAAACTAAAAAAATCCCTGTTAATGGCCAACATCTCAAGAGATACTTCCAGTAGCCACCACATGGTGGTTACCCCCTGAGTAGGTTAGAGTTCATTTCATTTTGTTGTTAGTGTAGTTGTATTCCTGTCCTTTCTTTTGTTTTCTGCAAAGTCCATTTTCCTGCTGTTTTGAATCACATTTCTTTTTAGCTAGCTGATGGTGGTCCTCGAGTCTCATTCTACCTTTCATAATTTCCCTCATTCACTACTCTTGGCCTTTCCCTTCCGCATTAACTTGCTGATGATTTTGTTGTTCCTGAATCCTTCATTTCCCTGCCAATCAAACAAACTTTCTATCAGCCCATGAGCACTTGAGAATCAGTAGTGGAATGAAAACCGAAACCCCTCATGGGAATCTGTTAGGAACTATGTGAGATTTGTTGATAACTTGGATATCTGGAGCATGTAAGGACATCTGTATAAAACAAAAAATGTGTAACTACAGTTGGATTGGCATGGAGGAATGCTGCATTTAAATACATCCCACTCAGGCCTAGCCTATACTTGCTTGTAAGGTTTATAGTCATTCTCCATTGGTCCCATCCACCACACTAAATGGTCCAATACCTGTTACTCACAACTAAACCTCCTTTCATGGGCTAAGCTCACTGTCTCATACCCTATGGCAAATCTAATTGTGCTCTAGTCCTTGTGCCTGAAACTAGAAGGAACTGGAAGCACTTATCTAAAAGAAAATGAAATGTCAAGTCCTTGTGCCAATTTGGAAGGATAGGTTGTTTGGGAAGCTGGTTAGAGTAAGGACAATTGCTGGGCTCAGAGTACCGGTTGACACAATAAGCCCAACCTTGCTTAAGCGGTTTAAAAATATGGCATGATTGATGATTGCACCCCATTCAATCAATGAAAATATAGCACTGAAATTCTCATGTAAAGTGCAAGATAAACATGTCTACATCAAGCTTGATGAGCAATAAAGAGCTGAGGTACACGCCTAAAAAGGCATGGACATACCAGTGACGGCCCCAAAGGGATTTTTGAAAGTGGGAAACAGGTAAAGGAAGGCCAATAAGCCCCATAATACTGCCATTGGAGAATGCTTGTCAAAATCATATCAGCAAGTAGAAGCTATTTGTCTCTATCCCTCCTGAAACAGTTAATGTTTAAGTGGAAACCATGCTTGTCCATCTATATAGTTTGCATTTCAAGTTTATCTTAACATCCTAATGTTTTATTGATCCGAAGGTTATTTGGAAATAGAGATAACTTGTTCACCCAGCGGTTTGCCATTTGTTGTGGCCACAACTATCACCCCATTAAAACATGCTCTGATAGCCAATTTTAAATGCGCCCCTTTGAAGCTGGATTTTTCACTTCCCTGAATGATCTGCTTTCATCTCATAAATTCTAACTCCATGCTGGGTTAGACCTTCAATTCTTAATGGTCAAGACCTCCCCTTGAAAATATCTATGCAACATGATTTATTTATAACTTGCACTCTCGTTCCCTCTTCGGACCTCCCTCAATCCTCATAAGTGTCTCTGGCAAATAGGCCTGCATATATAATCACCCCCATCCTTACTATGGCCATTTGTGCACTCAACGCACAAAACCCTCTATCACACCTCATTTGCCTTCGTAACTCTTTATGGCCGAAGTGCTTCGCAAAGCATACATGAGTCATCCCTTTTCACTCATTGCACTTCACCTTGATCAAAGGTGAAGGTTGGTTTATCATGAATGAATAAGAGTAATGCGAGTAAGTCCCCCACTACATCGCAAATCGCTAAACGACCAAGCCCCAAGGCTATATATAAAGGGCGCATAAATATTCGGGACCCGACGACCATATTGACAGAAATATATTATGTTTCGGGTCTGGGACCCATCGCTCATCGCTATTGGCGGGGTCCAAAATCCATGTATATGGTGCACCATAACCACCCGAACCCGCCAATGACTATAAAACCAGGCACATTAATTTTCAAGTCCCACCTTATGGCCGGATACACAGGTTTTTTGCTTACATCCTTGTGTTTCAAGAAAAGCATTGTAGTCGGGGTTTTCCAAATGGCAGGGTAACATTGTGGACCCGAAGGGATTTATGAACCTTAACATATATGTGTTTTGGGTCTGTAGGCCCATCGCATATCACATATCAGCGGGAGCCTGGGTCTTATGCACATATGCATCGTGATCTGCTGGACCCGCCGGTGTTATCAATAATATTTCATAAATGTATCAGATTCGAGGCTATATCGTGCATCGCCATCGGCCTTGACCCAAAGCTTATATATGGCACGCCTCTATCTACTGAACCCACCAACAATTGTGAATCTAGGCATATAATATTTCAAGTCCAGCCTAAAAGCCAGAATCAGGTTTCCCTATGTATTTCTTTGTTTTCAAAAGATATTGAGGGCGAGGCTCTTTCAAAGGAAATCCTATAGGGGTGATGTTGCGTGTAATGTGCCATCGGGATGTGCCATTGCGACTCGTTCGCGACACGATTTTGGCTAAACTAGAGGCCATTTTCTTTTACGATAGCTCCTTTGATTTTGCAGAGCCTTATCATTCTTATGAAGTTTTGATGATAACGAAAGATGTTCTTGAGCGTTTCTATCATATTTTATAATCACCACTAATACGAATTATATCTGTAGGCGAGTTTGAGTGGATTCGGCCGCAGATGAAGGCGCTGTATGTTAGGATGACACCTCCATGCCACCGGTGTCGGTATTGCAAAACACACTTTGCTAAAGGGGATACCGACCACCATAATGCATAATGAAGGCACTCCTGTAGTTTAGTGGAAGCATTTAGGACAACATTAATCCGCCAAGACGTCATCATAACAAGATACATTACGAAGCATGCAAGATGTGGGGATGATGGGAAAATCTTCAGTTTCTTTCAAAGAAAAGATAGAGAATGATATCCACTCCTCACAGGTGCCAAGAAATGATACATAGTCCTCCCTTGTTCCAAGGAGATCCATCCATTTCCCCAAGAAGGAGAACACTCCACTAAGGGTGACCTCAACCTATCAGTAGTTTCACCAACCTTTCACATATGTACATACTAATCTGTGTAATGACAAGAGGGAACTGAAAGGTCATGGAAGGCTGAGGGTTGTTCATGACCACATAAGTATTACCTCCTAAGGAAGGATGAGGGCTTTTAATTTTCGTGAAGAACAATTTGCTTTGTTGTGAATAAGGAGGACTTTTTTGGGGAAGGAGGAGCCTTTAGTTTTAGATTCATTGTATTGTTTTGGATCAGAGTGTTATTACTGGCATGAATGTAAATGTGATTTGTATTTATGCATATTGATGACTCACAGTGCACTATTAGTCTTGTTAAATTGAATGTGATTCAATTTCATGGTTAACTTCTGAATGATCTCTGATTTGAAACTAAGTTAAACATCAGTTGCAAGTTTCATTGCATAAAATAATTTGGATTCCTATATGAGTGATTGGATTGCAATTTAGCTTTAATACAGCCTTGTCCAGCTGTGGATTCAGTGATTGATTCATTTGGACTCGAATCTATACATGATGTTTAATCTTCATTATCATGCTCATGTTGAACATATATATGAGGTTTAAACCCTTGTATTATGCTTCTGCAGGATAGATTAGGATAGCTAGGACTAGAATAGAGTAGTTAGAAGTAGTATAGGTAGGATTTAATAAATAGAGGTTAGTTGTTTTATCTTTTTTGATTTAATTGAAGTCTTCCTTCCGGAAAAAATCTTTTGACATGTTCAAACAGTTTACGGGGTCCCTTAAAACCCATCGGAGCTAGCCATTCCAAACGAAAGTAGGCCTAATTGGGGCTTGCGATCGGGTTAGTTCCCCTTGTTTTCATTGTGCACATTCACCATGTCAACACAAGGTCAACACATCTAGTATGAAAGCTAGTGTTTTCATATTATGTGGGCCTAAGCATATTTTAGTAGGTATGAATGTATTCTTCATAATAGGTGGCGATATGACCGCCACTTTCACTATGAAGCAGAATATTAGAGTCATCCATGTATGTGATAATTCACTCAATCTCCTCTGCAAATGGGATGATCGGGAATCTACATGCGATCCTATGCATTATGGACCTCTTAATGTTGATGTATGCTTGCACGTCTTCCAAGTTATCAACAAACCTGTTTTGCATGAATGTGTCTTTTATACTGCCCCATGTCACATCGGTAGACTTATCAATGAAGCATTATGTATTTGCATAAATGGGTATGGTTGGCTTTATTACTTCAACTACTTCCTCAGTGCTTGTCTCTGAAGTTTCTTTGGAGGCCACTTTATGTGTAGAGGGAGGCATGGATCCAACAGATTATGAGAGGGTGACAATACTTATAGCTCGAACACCTGTTTGTGGTAGCACACTCATAATGAAAATATTAGCTTAAGACAACCTAATTATGTAACAATATCTCATAAATCATATAGAAAGAGCCATCAAATGTAACTGAACATGAAAATCTATCAACAACAGTGCAAAATCACTTGCATGCGTAAGAAAATAGGCATGCAAACTAGGAGGGCACACTTTTAAAGCATGAAGGAGAGTCAAGAATCATTCAGGGATTTGTAGTGCACTCATGTGCTCAAGAAAGAGAAAGGAAACCTCAAGGGTGCAGTGTCACACTCTGAGGGGACAAAGGAGTGTCTTTAAGCCTTTAGGGTGTGCACATGCACTCAAAGGCAAGGAAGGTGTAATGGTGCATGCCGAAGGGATGAAAGGAAATAATTTGATTCCTAGAGGTGTGCTCATGCGCTTAAGGTAAGGCCCAATTCTTCGTGACAAAGGAGTGCACTCAAGAGGGAAAATTGACTGTTTTGGGAAAAATTTTCAAGGCTGATCGGGCTTCGAGTTCCAAAAGTGCGATCTTCCCAAGAAAATATCAAGAAGAAGTTTGACAACAAGATTTCATGATAAGAGTGAGAAGAAGAAGGATGTGCAAGCTTAAATGGATCATATCATAATCATGGTGGAATGTGAAAGGTTGAGGAATTTTCAAAGTTTTAGCATGTGACAACAAATTAACACTTGTAGAAACAAGATTGAATAGAATGTTGGGTTTTGTTATATTCTTTCCACGACTAGCCCACGTAGTTAACCAGGGGGTTAGAGGGGGAGGAGCTCCCCATTCATTGCAACGATTGCGGAGTAGGGGGGTCATAGGGGGTTTCAGGGGTGCAGGTAACCCCACTCTATGGGGTTCGGGGTAGTGCCCCAGAAAATTTTGGTTTTGGGCCCTACGTTAGGTTAGGCGGACCTACCTATGGTTTTGTGCAAAATTTTTGCAAATGGTTTTGGACGCGATGGTTTTTCGGTCCATGGTTTTGGACGCGATGGTTTTCGGTCCATGCTATTGGAAGCTTCGACATGTATAAATATGTATTGTAACATTGAAAAGAACATAATGAAAAATCAAACTGGTAGTCCCAGTTTTGGGATCTAGGGGAAAATCTCAGTGTACATGTGTTTTATGTGTTATGTTCTCGCATTGTTTATTTTATGTGTTTTAGAATTTGTATGCAGGTAATTTCTGTACAGGTTTAAAACCTACATTTGGTATCAAAGTTGTTTTGGCTTCAAGGGGACGCCTTTGTTGCCGAGGGGTTTTACTCGAGCCTGTGGTAGACCCTATTTAGTGGGAGATCTGCGAGATCGATTCTGGTGGTGAAAGAAGATGGCGAGCAGTGGAAAGATAGAGATCGAGAAATTTAATGGTTAGAGTTTTGAGTTGTGGAAACTCAAGATGGAGGATCTGTTGATGGATAAAGATCAGTGGATCGTGGTAGATTCGGGTACTAAACCAACAAGAGTGTCCAATGAAGAATGGAATAAGTTGGATCAGAAGGCAAAGAGCACAATATGATTGTGTGTCTCAAATTTAGTATTGTTGAATGTATCAGGGGAAGCTACGATGAAGGCTTTATGGGACAAGTTAGGGACTGTACCAATCTAAGTCTTTGGTGAACAAATTTTTCCTACGGAAAAAACTGTATAACCTGAGGATGAAAGATGGAGACTCAGTGACAGAGCATCTGAACTCATTTAATACTATGGTAAGTCAGTTAGTATCTGTTGATATTAAAATTTCAGATGAAGATAAGTGCATCAATTTGTTGTGTTCTCTACCAGATTCGTGGGATAGTCTGGTGGTTGCAATAGGTAGCAATGCAACTGCCTTGTCATTTGATGAAATAGTCTCATCCTTACTGACGGAGGAGATGAGATGGAAAAATATGGAGATCCAAAATGGTGATGCCTTGTTTGTACGAGGATGGTCCAAGAACAGAAAAAAAAAAGTCATCGAGTGGGAGATCTAAATCTAGAGGGAGATCTAAATCTCCAAGAAAACCTGTAAAGATGGTGTGCTGGAAATGCAGAAAGGAAGGGCATTACAAAAGGGACTGTAAATCTAAAGCTCCTAATAAAGGAAAGGGATCTGATGATACTCCTTTTGCAGAGGCGAAAACCACCTCAAATGAAGGTGGGGATGTGTACTTGGCTTATTCAAATACACATGTAGATCATGAGGCATGGTTGATTGACTCAGGTGCATCCTTTCACTTCACTCCCCATAGAGAGTGGTTCTACAAGCATGAGAAATACGATGGTGTTGACGTCTTCTTAGGGGATGATAGGAAGGCTAGAATCATTGGTTGCGGAAAAGTGAAGTTGAAGTTATAAGGTGGAAGGGTTAGAACACTTCCGGGTGTTCTGCATATTCCTCCATTGGCTGGAAATCTAATTTATGTAAGCAAGTTGGATGATGCAGGTGTAAAAATAGTGTTCGAGAATGATACCTATAATATGGTTTGGGGAGCACTGATATTGATGCAGGGAGTTCGGATTGGAACTCTATACAAGCTACAAGGTAGCACAATTGTTGATGGGTGAAACAGCTCTGTGGTTCCTGAAAGTGGAGCAGAAAATCTAGTGGTCTCTGGGGAGAAGACCATGCTGTGGCATCAAAGGCTTGGACATATTGGAGAGAAGGGCCTTCGAATACTTCATGGTAAAGGTATGGTAGACGGTATGAGTAATAGCTCTCTGGATTTTGATTTTTGTGAAAATTGTGTATATGGAAGCCGAATCGAGTGAGTTTCCCCTCTGGTGGTAGGAGGGCGAAGCATATATTAGAGCTTGTGCATAGTAATGTGTTTGGACCTGTGAAGGTTCCATCATTGGGTAATTCTATGTACTATGTATAATTTATAGATGACTTCTCAAGGAATACATGGATATATTTCCTTAAGAAGAAATCTAAAGTCTTTGACAGGTTTAAAGAATTCCAGGCTCTGGTGGAAAACTAGATAGAGAAGAAGATAAAGGTGCTGAGGACAGATAATGGTGGAGAGTTTTGCAGTAAGGAATTTGAAGA
>APFE031576930.1:1240-33167 GCA_000404065.3 Pinus taeda
AGGTGTTGCTCTTTGCATCCTCATAATGTGCTATAATTTCCTCCGTGAAAATTGACCACGTAACAAGTGTTTTATGAGAACAAAGCCCTTTATACCATAAAAATTGATCTTGTTCTAAATATGAAGATGCAATACATACATTTTGTAACAGTGGTACACCATGTAGATCAAAATATTTCTCCATCTGTAGTATCCAATTTATCAGATCCTTGCCATCAAACTTCCCCATCTCGATTTTTCTTGATTTTAGGAGCTCGATCTTGAAACGACTGTAACTCTGTAATTTCATATCTCCAAGTTCTACAATTTCTTCCTACGACAACTCTTTGAGTTCTCTTTCTAACCCCGCAAGTCTGATGAGAATTTGATTATCCAAGAAAGAGTTATGCCAAATCTCCCACGGTGACCTGATTATAGACTAGTTTAGTAGATCGAACTTGTATGATGTACCACGTCTCACTGTTTCGACCTTAGTACCTAAAACTGATATATAGAAAAATAAAGGAAGTCCTCTTTCTTAAACTTCTTATGAAATTTCAATCTGATGCTCAGAACAAAGGTTATAACGATTTTCCCAAGGTGACCTGTTTGGAATGTAATTTGGGGGTCTACAAAAATCCTAACTTCCTCAGATTATATCTTCGAAAATATAGCGAGTCAAGATCTGAAATTCTTACCCGAGGTTCAATGCGATGTTCTCTCAAATGAGTTTTTTTTTTAGATTCTGAAATGTCACAGAAAAAAAGTTATATCAAAAAGTCCACGATGACTTGTTTGGAGCAGCGAAACCCTAGAATCCAAAGCTCTGATACCAAATGTTATTGAAACCAACTCAAGAAAAGATAGAAAAGATAGATCAACGCCTTAGAATTCAGCCTCTTCGAGGGGGCAACCTCCTTTACATTACATAAATGAACAATTCTTGGATGATACAATGAAAAGACCTCCTTTCTATATATAGGAGTCTAAGGGGTCATAACATAATCAAAGCTGACATAACAATAATAATGTGAGGGCACAATAATAACAATAGTGGGCTTCTATGGGGCACAATAGTAACAATATGGGGACTATATGGGCACAACAATATAATAAGGGGGTTGTACTAATAACAATAAGGGGTTACACTAGTAGTATAGAGACCTAACAGAGACTTTACTTCAGTTTTTTTCTTTTTAATTTTTCTTTAAGTAGGTTGCATGGAAGAAATGTATGCTTACTAGTGGAATGCTATTATCAAAATTTTGTGGAAAGATATGTTGTGCTGGATTTGTGGAACTAGTACAATTTTTGAGTTTGATGTTGCATGGGGATACAAAGATTGCTCCAAGGATCAAAGGACAAATAGAGGATATGCAAAGTAATTTGAGTAGGGTATATTTTTATGTGGAGCCAAAAAATGAAAATATAGCAAAAAATATATATTCAAGGGCCTTATGAATGGTTATGCAGATAAGGATTTCACAACATATAAAGACTGAATATAAGTGGAAAGAGGTCTATATTGAGGTTTTTTTTAATCCCTTAAGCTACTTAATAATGGAAAATAGGAAAAAGAAAATTGATATATATATATATATACACACACACACACACACACACACATACACTAGATCTTTTATGCATGGAGAGATTTGTACTCAATTATTTAATTTCATTGGGAATTTAATAAATCAAAGGCATATATAGGTTTGTACTCAATTATTTATTTTGATCGGCTTGGACACTTAATTTATCTAGGGTTGCTATGAATCTATGTTAATAATTTCATTAGTTAAACATAAGTGATTTTTAAGTATGTTATGGAGTTATCCAACGAGTTCATTTCTTTCATTTGTTTAACTTTATGTGTAATCATATATCTGAGTTTTTTTTTCCACTGTTTACTTACTATTGAAGCAAATTGATTTCCATGTATTGTTTATATTTGTTTGATATGATAGTTTCAAAACAAAACGAATTACCTATGTGCAGAGCATTTCATGTGATCTCTTTGCTTTTTCCAACCAAGCCTTGAAAGAAAAAAAATCAAAGTTTAATAGATATACTATGTTTGTAAGTTTTTCTGGTCATAGCTCGTGTATTTATCGTGTAAGGCATGAACTTTTATGAGATTAAAGTTGATTGAATGTTTTGGTATTCATATTTTTTGGGTCTTTTCGTAATTGACATTTGTTCAATAAGGGAGACCTTTACTACTTTCATAGTTGTTGACCTTCATTTCTCTGGTTTATAAAATAAGTTCTCCTCCAACTTCCACATTAGCAAAATGTGGGAGAAAATGGGTTCTTTGGCTCCATATGATGCCAAACCCTTTGCCGGTCCGATGATCTTTTCAACTCTGACATTTGCAACTACCTTGGTGGACAAAGACGACTTGCAGAGGTGGACAAAGACGACTCGTGCTTTTCTACTATTTTTCCTTCTTGTTTTTCTAGATTTCAAGAATGACTGTACTTGAGCACTACAACAGTAGGAATTTCAAATGTGTATGCCATGTCTATGTATTGGAATATTATTGTATCAATGTCCTTGAGTTGGGTTCAATAATTTTGTAGTTTCTATAGCTTTTATGTTCATGTTTGGGTTTCTCAGATAATGGGAAACTAAGTTTCCTGAACTTTGCAATCCAAAATACCCACATATTATAAGTGATCTTGGAAAACACCACTTGTCTGGAGGTAGGATTGATCAAATGAGGAGTAATTTTGTAAATAAAATATACACAACCTTTGTTCAAAGATGGGACCTATCTTGAATTTTCAATACCTTGGACAACGATGGCGATGGCATGGTTACTGCAGACGATGTACATAGGTTAATAGAAAACCTTGGAATTCAACATATCTTGATGATAGTATGAAATCACTAATAGGCTCTTCCAATCATATGAGCTTTATAGTTTCCTTTCATTTTTTGTCATGGCTCTTTTAATAGTTATTTTAGTTTTTGGTCTATGGTAGTCATTTTAGTTTTTATTAGTTTATTTTATCTTAATTATTTTATTTTAGTTATATTACTCATTTTCTTTAGTTATAGTTAAAAACTAATTTAGTTTAGCTTAAATTTATTGTAATTTTGGTTTAAACTATAATATTTAGCTTTGATTTAATACATTGATTTATATTTAATAGTTTTAATTTTTTTTGAATGATAATATTAGCAATAAATTGAATTTTATCTATTTAAGTTATAGTTTGAGTTATTTTAAATTACTTTTTATTTAAATATTTTAATTTAATTAAATTTTATATTAGTTTTTATTTTTATTCTTAGATTTTATTCAAAGTTTTATTTATATTTAGTTTAATATTTTTTTTCAAGAAATTGTTGATTGCTTGGATTGTAGATAAGATAAGTTAATTATATTTATGTCCAACTAATGACCACAAAGTAGGCCAAAGGGATTGTTGAGTACACTGATGTATATACAAAGCGGGAGAACCAAATGGTCTCCTATAAAAGATATAATGCATGAAGTAAATCAATATCTGGCCCTAGCGGAGAAGATCCGGGAGCTAATAGGTCTGAGTATTAGACTCATCTCTCTTAACATCTAAGGTTGAATGAATAACACTAAAGAAACTTAGCAAACTCTGTTGGCCCGATGAAGAGCTGATGGCAAGTGTAGATTGTCCACTAAATCGTATCTTGGGGGGTTCACACGTTGTTGAATGCTGAAGGACCTAGTCTGTCTCCTAGGAACATCTTTGAGATGAAACTGCTGCTGAGATCTCATGTGGCAGGGTGAGGTCCCACGAATCCTCACTGATCTGGAGTCTGGATACGTATTGGTATCAATTGATCTCCTAGTGCCCCTGTCTGAAGGTAGTAGCTTGAAAAATGTCGTGATCCTCTGTTTGGGCTCTGGTATGATGGCTCTCCCACTCTCGCGACCATTAGGCTCCGTGTTCCTTTCGCCCCGATAACCGTTGGATCTATCCGCCCAAGATCCAATGGATCAGGACTGTTTGTTCCCGCTTTCTCCTAATGTCTCTCGCCGATAGATCCCTGCCGTTTATTCGTTTAATCCAACAGCCGATTTTCTTCCTCCGCCCATCCCGACTATCCATGTCCATAGCCATTATATGCTCCCGAAGGAGGAAGGTGGCCAACTACCTGTACCTGGTGCATTACTACTTCAACAACTGCATTCAAGAATATAATGGCCGAAGAACGAAAAGGACATGCCTCGAGCAGTTGAATTCATTCAGCAGTTATGGAGCATTCTTTCATACAACATCCCACCTGCTCAAGAAGGACAACAGAGTACCAGAGAATGTCAAATTCATTCATTGAAGCAACAGATTGTGGCAGAGGCCCATTTTAGATAACTAATGTGGTTGGTGGTCCATTATGACCCCTCCACGCATAGAATAACAGATCATTTTTTGTAAACAAACTCTATATATACCGAAAACATAGATGTAATCGGGGATGATGGTTGATGGTTGTTGTTTTGATGTAAGATTCAACTTTTGGAGACTGTAACTACTTTGATACTTGTAGCGCCTGGTCTTCATTTTTAGCTAATACAAGCTTCTTTTGCTGTTAATTTCTCACTTTCCATTTTTACTCTGTTCCAGGCTGTGCCTGTTATGCATTTGTTCATGTGCTCTTGATATTTAGCATTAGAGGGGCTGTCATCCCACCTCTGTGTTGAAGTCTAGTATGTATCATTGAATGTGTTATGCAGGTTTTTGTTTATTTAGTGTCAGAGAGCTGTCATCCTGTCTGTGCATTAGGAAATATATTTGCAGACCTTTTTACTGGTTGCAGACGGCCATCACAGGGTCCTGTGCATCTGCTGGTGTGGTTAGTATTCTCCATGTTCACCTAATCCTCAAACTGTGAGTAATTGGTGGTCTAAAGCCTTGTAGTCTGGGGCTGTTCACCCATGTCTGGAGTTAAGCATAGTAGAAGTGGTTATCTGGCTTGAACAAGCATCATTCCTTCCATTAATCCATTTCCAACATTTTGTTGAGTTTTGTAATGTTCCCGAGCATCTCCGAGATACAACCTAGGAGAGTTTCTTGGGGTGATAACAGTTTTTACAACTTTTATGTTCATGTTTGGGTTTCTCAAATAATGATAAACTAAGTTTTCCGAACTTTGCAATCCAAAAGACCCCCATATTATAAGTGATCTTGGAAAATACCACTTGTCTGGAGGTAGGATTGATCAAATGAGCAGTGATTTTGTAAATAAAAAAAACACGACCTTTGTTAAAAAATGGGACTTGTCTCGAATTTATGGCGATGACATGGTTACTACAGAGGATGTACAAGGGTTACTAGAAAATCTTGGAATTCAACATATCTTTGATCATAATATGAAATTAGTGATATGCTCTTCGATCATATGAACTTCATAGTTTCCTTTCATTTTATGTCATGACTCTTTTAGTTTTTGATCTATGGTAGTCATTTTAGTTTTTATTAGTTTATTTTATCTAAATTACCTAATTTTAGTTATATTAGTAGTTTTCTTTAATTATAATTAAAAACTAATTTAGTTTAGCTTAAATTTATTTTAATTTTAGTTTAAGCTTAAATATTTAGCTTTGATTTAGTAACATTGATTTTATTATTTAATAGTATATAAATTTGAATTCTATCTATTTAAGTTATAGTTTGAGTTATTTTAAATTACTTTTTATTTAAAATTATAGTTAATTAATTTATTTTAAATTTTATATTAGTTTTTATTTTTATTTAAAGTTTTATTTATTTAGTTTAATATTTTGTTTTAAGAAATTATTGATTGTTTGGATTGTAGATAGATATGAAAAATTTTGAGACACAAGATAATGAGAAGTTAAGGAAACTCAAAAAGTTACAAAGCTCAAAAGATTCCATTTTTTTGCAAAAATAAACTTTTGTACCCTGTGAGAAATTTAAACTTTTTGTAAGGGTGTGAAAAACTTATTCAAAATTCATTTACACCTCTAAATGCAATTGCTAGTTATTAAATTATCTTATAATTTAGAAAATTATAAAATAATTTAATAACATCAACCATTGTCATTATCATAACATCAAAAACAACGCCCAACTTGCTATGGGGAAACATCCATCTCCTTCTTCCATTCCACCTCATAGGATTCCAACCCTCATAAAACCCTAAACCTCATCTCAAATGAAACCCTACATCCTCGCAGCACAGTGCTCACTTTTGGTCTTCGAAAACGTTTTGCCCTCCGAACCATCTAAGACGATATTCATCCAGACATCCAGTCCGGCGGGCTCCTCCAGGTAGTTATTTCTCTGTTTCTGCTTTTAATTTCAGCAAGGGTACATTTTAATCTGCGATTTCACTGTTGCAAAGATAATGTCTATTCATCGAATATTGAAACGTTTGATAATGAAGGAAGTCCCCCTAGTATCCACTCATGTATCGATCCCAATTTTGTTGTTTCGTCCTCTTGAAATTCATGCAAATCCCCACATAAAAATCGCCAAATTCTGCACGAAAACAACAATCCCATCCCCATCTCCACCAGATGGGGGCGTTGTCACATATTTTTTCATCAACAAATGCGGTATGTTAGAGAAAGATGTTTCAAATGTCCTTAAACTTCACAAGGGCTTGCTGAATAAACCAAGCCAGGATTTGGAAGAAGGTTTGGAGTTGTTAAGTGAATGTGGTTTGACAACCCCTGCTCACATTCGAAGGGTGGTTCTTGGCAACCCTGGGATTTTCTTATATAAATCCAAAATGGACTTAAAGTCTAGGCTCAACTATCTAAGGTCTATCATCAACAAAGAGGACATGTGAAAGCTTCTTTATACCAATTCAGGAATTCTTGATCAGAGTGAGGATAAGCTTAAATCTGCGATTTCAGTCTTGCAAAGATTGGGTATTGAGGGCGATGCATTATCAAATTTATCGGCAATTCAACCCCGTCTCCTCACTATGTGTTTACTATAGGTGGAACAGCTATCAATTGGGTCTCAAAACTGCAAAGTGTTGTTGCACTCTCAACACTAGAAGCAGAGTATGTTGCTGTTACAGAGGCTAGTAAAGAAATGATTTGGTTACAAAGGTTTATTGATGAATTGGTTAAGAAGCAAGAGTTGGGCAGGTTATACAATGACAACCTGATTTCCATACGTCTTGCAAAGAACTCTGGATTTCATTCTAAGACTAAACATATACAGCTCAAGTACCATTTCATACGGTCAGCAGTGGAAGATGGACAATTGAAGCTAGAAAAGATACACACTAGCTAGAATCTTGTAGATATGATAACAAAAGTTGTAACCAGGGAGAAACTGAGAATCTTCTCGATTTCAATTGGTCTTCAAGTATGATGAAGGAGATGAGAAATAGCCAGGTCCAAAGTGGAGTCATTGTCCAACAAATGAAGCAGCGGTGGAGTTGCTATAATCAGTCTCCAAGTGGGAGATTGTTGGGGGTGGAGCCTGATTATCTTCTCTATTCAAAGGTATCACCGCATTGGACCCCAATTCGTAATGGGGCGACAACGCCACCCGTAAAATATTCGTTGCAAGGGGGGTCCAGGGGATCGAGGGCAATGCCCCCAAAGCTAAGAATAGATGTAAAATTGCCTTGTAAAATGTTGTAATTTCGTAGTCAATCTGGGTTGTTCATTAGGCGGAGATCTAACAGTAGAAGTTATGTTTAATTTAGGGTTTTTATCCCTAGAAGGCAACCCCTCGCTATATATGAGGGAATTGTATTGCGTCTATATAGATCTGTATTCTGAGTGAGGAAAGGAGAGGAGATTGAGAGTGGAGAAGGAGTTACAACAGATCTGCTGTAGTTTGTATCTCTTCAGTTTGCTGGATAATATAATAAAAGAAGGGCTGGTTGTTTCTCCGTGGACGTAGCCCAAACTGGGTGAACCACGTATATCTGTGTCTCTCTTGTTTTATGCATTTTCTGTGTTTATATTTCTACAATATTTTATGTGTTCCATTGCTCTATAATATATAATTTTCTAACAGTTGTAACACCCTGTAAGGTAAATGTGCATATAAACAACATAATAGGAACATAAATACAATAAACATATCAGCCATCAAAATCCATATATATATCAATACATTTGCACATGAAAATCAAGGGAATGAGTTTATCATTAATAAATGCAATGAACCAATCGGTGATGGGACTACCATGTTCCACCCGACCATAGATTGGTTGAGCCAAGTCTCTCTTCAACCAATCAGCCTCGTGCCATATTCCAAGCATGAATGTGGGACTCATAGAACACATCAAAAAACACCAATCAATGTGGATGCCACCAGAGTTCTCCGCCTACACTGAGGAATTTGAGTGCCTCCTAGTCTCTCAAGCTTTATTGTGCATCCACAGTTTGATCCAGGGATCATTAGGCCTTACACCAAGACATACTCTCTAGGATTTACCGTGCATCCCATCTCAGAATCACTTGGCCCAACTGAGAGAAAATCCACCTCTTGGCTTTACCGTATATCCTACCATTCACCAACAAGGATTCCTATGCCCACTGAGGTACACTATCTGGCTTTATCACAACCCAAAGTCTGGTTCAAGGGTTACTAGGCTAGTGGCTTCCTGCATCCTCAGTCTGGTTTAGGGACCACTACCACCTTGTGTTTGTCAATTCGGAGATCCACCCCACTCAGCTTCGAATCCAATCTGGCCATCCCCCACAAAACGCATGAGAGAACCCATCTCATCAAAGCTATCAAGAAATGGCAAGGCTAGGCTGAAAATACTGTCACACCTGGCAAGACCCATGCCAAGGTAGAAAAAAAACACATTTAATCCCATGCATGCCAAATCTAGCAAGGAAAATACACATGCAAGTTTATACCTGCAATGAAGCCTATTGTAGCTGAGTGATCCTGCCTTTCCTTGCTTGATCCTTGCTTCCTCTTGCCTTCATTCCCTTTCATGGTCCAAGAAAACTCTAAGTATCCAAGAGTATGAGAGAGAGAATAATGAGAGAGCTTCAAAGATAAACTGACTAAGTCTTGAGCCAAAATCTTGCCAATTGATCCTCATAACCCTTTTTATTAATGAGGACTCTATTTTCTTCATTTTCCATTGTTTTCCTTCAATTTCCTCCTCACATGCAACATGTGACCTTTCACCTTCCTTTTCTCCTAATTTCCATTGTTTTCATAAATAAATGTGTCAATATACCTTTTTGCCTCTTTAATGCCTTAGCCATTGCCTTTGCCAATTTCCTTAGCCATAAACAACCAAATGAACACCCCCTAGGATGTCTTGCCCACCATCCAGCTTGGAATACATGTCCCATCATCCATGGTATTTATATATTTTTATATGGAATTTTCACAAGGACTATTACAGGAGTAAAGACCAAGTCCATATTTCTCTTTTGTCCATCGACTATTACGAGAGATTGGGGCACCGTTCCAATTTCATCACATCTTTGAGGTTTCTTTGCAAGCCCTCTCATCATCTCACCTCCTCCACTTCCTCCACAAGAACCCACCATTACATTTTTAATGCAGCTTTAATTTCTTTATAATTTCAAATGATGGCTAAAGAATCCAAAACTTGTATTTTTTCTGGATCATAAAAGTTCTCATAGGCCCTACTACCCACTAAACTTTGAAGCTCAAAATAGCCCAGCCATGAAATTACGACCATCCTTATCTACCCTACTATGTATTATTAGTTGATTATACGTTGTTGGATTTGAATTGGTTTTATGGCAATTTTCATGTATCTTATAGGGTGATTAAAGATAGTTGAATTTGAATTGGTTTCAAATCAAACAACTTTATATCAAAAAGGATGTGGAAAACATAAAATTACTACCTTTTAATTATCATAACCACCTATAGAAATATTGTCATTTTGAATACTTCACTTTTAAAAGAATTTGATGTAACTCTGTTGAGTCCCCTGGGATTCTAGAGCATGAAAATTCTGAAAGTATGCAAAATTATGACTCTCACCAGTACATGCCAAGTTACTGTGTAAAGTTGAAGCATTAAAAGTTGTGTTATGTATATGAATGTACTTGCAATTATCCTATCTGGTCACATAGACTATATCTAGTCTTGTGGATGTTAAAATTTCATTTCATTTCATTTCAAGATAAGAAATGACATACCACAATTAGAATCCTGTGAACTCACAAACACTCTGTAATTAGGACATAGGAGCGCCATCATCATGGGAGATTCGTGATCCGGTTTATGTTTTGCCAAAACACTCAGGAGAAATAATCTCATCTTCCTACAACATGTGTACTAGAACTATAAATTATCAAAGTAGCAACACTGATTCAAACGTAGTTGTGCTCCATTCTGATTGTATTGAATCTTTAGAACTATAAATTGGTCATAGTTGTATATCGATTAATACCATGGATGAGCTTGAATGACAATCTTTATCAACAGATCTACAAATAGTTATCGGTAATGATCGGAATCATTTGGAAAACCCCTCAAGGGTACCTGCAATTAGCCATGGTGACAAGGAATAAATGGTTAGTTGTTACTCCCAATCCATGAAGCCAGACTGTAAAGGAGAAACAACAATAAGCAATGAGAGCTTAAACAACTCAACGAACCTGGGAGTTGATTCTCCCATGCAACAATTTTATGGTGCAGAAGTTGATTGGCTTCTTGACCACCCAGATAACATGAGTGTTGCCATGGATTCAAATGATTTAGCCATAAATACCAATACTTTGTGGAGTACTGATCTCCAGGTCGGTGAGGGCATGGACTACTAGCTGAGCATATTAAGACAAGTGGAGCCATTGTCCTTATTTTATATTTCTCCACCTTCTCATGCTTCGTCTCCGACTTTCACAATTATTGAACATTAAATTTGACCTTGTATGTTGATCGTTTGCCAACTTTACAAAGGTTCAGGTGTTCGATCAAGGAGACTTTAATTCTTTTTTTTCTTTTTAATTTTTCTTTAAGTAGGTTGCATGAAAGAAAGGTATGCTTACTAGTGGAATGCTATTATCAAAATTGTGTTGAAAGATATGTTGCGCTGGATTTGCGGAACTAGTACAATGTTTGAGTTTGATGTTGCACGAGGATACAAAGATTGTTCCAAGGATCTAAGGATAAATAAAGGATATGCAAAGTAATTTGAGTAGGGTATATTTTTATGTGGAGCCCAAAAATGAAAATCTAGCAAAAAAATATATCTGAGGGCCTTATGAATGGTCACGTAGATAAGGATTTCACAACAGATAAAGACTGAATATAAGTGGAAAGAGGCCTATATTGAATTTTTGTATTCCTAAAGCTACTTAATAATAGAAGATATGAAAAATAAAATTGATAATATATATCTACACTAGATATTTTATGCGTGGAGAGATTTGTACTCAATTATTTAATTTCGTTGGGCATTTAATAAATCAAAGGCATATATAGGTTTGTACTCAATTATTTATTTTGATCGACTTTGACACTTAATTTATCCAGGGTTGCTATGAATCTATGTTAATACTTTCATTAGTTAACATAGGTGATTTTTAAGTATGTTATGGAGATATCCAACGAGTTCATTTCTTTAATTTGTTTAACTTTATGTGTAATCATAAATTTGAGTTTTTTTTTCCACTCTTTACTTTCCATTGAAGCAAATTGCTTTCCATGTATTGTTTATATATGTTTGATATGATAGTTTCAAAACAAAACGAACTACCTATCTGTAGAGCATTTCTTGTGATCTCTTTGCTTTTTCCAACCAAGCCTTCAAAGCAAACAATCAAAGATTAATTGATATACTTTGTTTGTATGTTTTTCCAATCGTAGCTTATGTATTTATCTTGTAAGGCATGAACTTTTATGAGATTAAAAATGATTGAATGTTTTGGTATTGATACTTTTTGGGTCTTTTGTAATTGACATTTGTTCAGTATGGGAGACCTTTACTACTTTCATAGTTGTTGACCTTCATTTCTCTGGTTTCTAAAATAAGGTCTCCTCCAGCTTCCACATTAACAAAATTTGGGAGAAAATATGGGTTCTTTGGCTCCATTTGATACCAAACCCTTTGCTGATTCGATGATATTTTCAGCTCTGAAATTTGCAACTACCTTGGTGGACAAAGATGACTTGCAAAGGTGGAAAAATATGACTCTTGATTTTCTACTATTTTTCCTTCTCGCTTTTGCAGATTTCAAGAATGACCGTACTTGAGCACTGCAACAATAGGAATTTCAAATGTGTCTGCCATGTCTATGTATTGGAGTATTATTGTATCCATGTCCCTGAGTCAAGTTCAATAATTTTATAGTTTCTGTTAGCTCCGCTACATACTTCAGCATTTGGAGGACCAAATACTAGCTCGGTCGTGTGTTTATGCCAAAAGGGAGCTCGCAACAATCATTTACCTTCTTCTCCTTCAGCTTCCTCATACTCTCTTAGCCCTCTGTATCTTTGTTTTTCCTCCAAAACCCTGTACAAACTCGCTTTCCCTCATGTCCCCGGGCGCAAAGTTAAACCCATGAGACCGTGATCGTGTGACCATGCGCTTTTCATAAGCCCTTTTCCCTCATCGCTATCGACAAATCGCATCATGTGTGTATAAGGCCCAAAACCCTTGACTTCCGCCGATGCGATATTCCTTAAAAACAATTAATTCCTCATCGGGTCCGCGGTCTAATCGCAAATCGGCAAACGCAAAGGCCCAAGGTTTTCAAAGGAAAGCGCCAATCCGATTACTCCTTCACCGTTGGATCAGTTCCACCATGATCCAACGACCCACGCCCCACAAACCAATCTTCGCCGTCCGATTATCCACCGAAGCGATCCAACGTCATTCGCTTTCCCTGCTACCGAAACTTACCCGCGCTTTAACCAACGGGGAAAGCGGTTTCCCTCCCGTCACATCTGCCACACGTCGTGTGCTTATTGCATCATTTTCCCATGTACGTTTACCACCCACCTCCGATAAGCGGTGCGGGTAATATTGCCTATCGCCCAAACCCACTCTCCCGACCATTAGGCTCTGTGTTCCTTTCGCCCCGATAACCGTTGGATCTATCCGCGCAAGATCTAATGGCTTAGGACTGTTTGTTCCCGCTTTCTCCTAATGTCCCCCGCTGATAAATCCATGTCGTTTATTCGTTTAATCCAACGACCAACTTTCTTCCTCCGCTCATCCCGACTATCCACGTCCATAGCCATTCTATGCTCCCGAAGGATGAAGGTGGCCAACTACCTATACCTGGTGCATTACTACTTCAAAAACTGCATTCAAGAACAGAATGGCCGAAGAACAAAAAGGACATGCCTTGAGCAATTGAATTCATTCAGCAGTTATGGAGCATTTTTTCATACAACATCCCACCTGCTCAAGAAGGACAACAAAGTACTAGAGAATGTCAAATTCATTCATTGAAGCAGCAGATTGTGGCAGAGGCCCATTTTAGATAGTTAATGTGGTTGGTGGTCCATTATGACCCCTCCACACATATAATAGCAGATCATTTTTTGTAAACAAACTCTATATATACCTAGAACACAGATGTAATCGGGGATGATGGTTGATGTTTGTTGTTTTGATGTAAGGTTCAACTTCTGGAGACTGTAACTACTTTGATACTTGCAGCGTCTGGTCTTCATTTTCAGCTAATACAAGCTTCTTTTTCTGTTAATTGCTCACTTTCCATTTCTATTCCGTTCCAGGCTGTGCCTGTTATGCATTTGTTCAGGTGCTCTTGATATTTAGCATTAGAGGGGTTGTCATCCCACCTCTGTGTTGAAGTCTAGTATGTATCATTGAATGTGTTATGCAGGTTTCTGTTTATTTAGTGCTAGAGAGCTGTCATCTTTTCTATGCATTAGGCAATAGATTTGCAGACCTTTTTACTAGTTGCAGCCAGCCGTCACAGGGTCCTGTGCATATGCTGGTGTGGTCAATATTCTCCATGTTCACCTAATCCTCAAACTGTGAGTAGTTGGTGGTCTAAAGCCTTCTAGTTTGGGGGTGTTCACCCATGTCTGGAGTTAAGCATAGTAGAAATGGTTATCTGTCTTGAACAAGCATCATTCCTTCCATTCATCCATTTCCAACATTTTGTTGAGTTTTGTAATGTTCCCAAGCATCTCCAAGATACAACCTAGGAGAGTTTCTTGGCGTGATAACATTAATTGGCGTCGTTGCCGGGGAGAGGAGATTGAAGCCCAGCTTCATTGGGAGATGACACCGTTCCAAATTTTGATGATAGACAAAGTCTGGGCACATTTCTGGTTGTAATCATCTATCTAGTGACTCAACTGGAGGAAGACCAACCTTTGGCGACTCCACATTACAGTTCTGGCGCAGTTTGTGAGGCGTGCTTGCAGAAATCCTTAGAAATCACCAGCTGATCAGTGCCTGATCCTGAGAAGATTGTTAAGTAGAAGAAAACTTTGCAGAAAGTAGCATCAGGATCAGGTAATCCTTAAAAGTCCCATGTATCTCTGCTAGTGAAGAAATCACCTTCAGAGATTCATAAAGCTCCTTGTTCATTCATTTCCCTTTCTGATCTCAGTCCAAAGAAGCATCCATGCTGTCCATCATATTCCTCTGTCTCTGTCATCCTTGTCATTGATCCATACCACTCAGTCTACCAGTATCCTTTCATATACCCCAGTCATGGTAGGTCAGCAAGCTCTTACAAAGATAGAAAAAATCGTTGCTGCTAGGTATGGACCCTTGGTCTTGCCTATCCCTTTGAATGCCATGCCTGCAGGAGATTGTCAAGAATATATGCCTAAGTTTACTGGTACAGAAGGAGTAACAGTTGAAGAGAACCTTGAGTCCTTTTATAGCTATGTTGATAACCTGGATATCAATGAAGAGGATGTGTGGATCAGGTTTTTTGTCCAAAGCCTAGATGGGGAGGCTAGAAAATGGTTCAGAGAATTACCCCCTAGGTCTATCGCAGACATTGAGGCCCTAGATGATGTGTTCCTAAAGCACTGGGGGGATAAGAAAGATCTGCTCTTTTATTATACTGAATTTGGGAACTTGCAGAGGGAGAATGGTGAGCTGCTGTCTGATTTCAACAAGAGATTCAACCATTTGTACAACAGAATACCATATGAAGTGAAACCCACTCCTACTTCTGCTATGCTCACTTATGCCAATGCCTTTGATTCTCAGTTCTGCCTGCTGTTAAGAGAAAGAAGATGTACTTCTTTGGCTGATATGCAAGATGCAGCCTTTGAAATAGAATCAAACATCATAGCTGCAGAGAGGCTCGAAGATAATGCTGAAAGGAGAAGACAGGGGGTGAGTCCTCATCATCCTCAGATCTTAATATCGATATATTGTCCAGGATGATAGAGGCATTAGCCTCTGAAGTTTCCAGATTAGAGGCTGAGCAGCGTTCTGAGGAAGTAGGAGCTTTTAGTACCTTTTCTCTACCAAATCCAAATCCATACAGAGGAGCAAAGGAGCAGTTGCAGATTTTGCAAGAAAGCAAAGATGCTAACGAAGACCAAAGGGTTAAGACCCTTTTTCAAACTATAGTCATGGAGGAAGAGTTGTTTGAAGAGGAGGAGGAGGTCCATGGTTTGGAAGATAAGGGCAGTGCCCCTTTCTTAACCAGAGCTTCCTATGAAGAGTCACTATCTAAAGGCACTACTCATGAGTTTGTTGTACCTACAGAATAACAAGCTTATCAGCAGAAGCAGATAGCAGCAGGTCCTACCATCCTCGAAGAAGTTAAGCCTAAATCCAACCCTTTTTCCCATGACTATGCAAATCTGCAAATTCACCAGCCTGCTATTATCCCTAACACAGTGATAAAAAAGGGAGAGGAAAGCTCCCCATCATCTTTTGTCCCTCTGTCTACTCAAGTGACAATCCCTCACAGTTGCCCACTAGGCACTGAGGTAGGCCATAACTCAATGCCGAAGGCTGATACTAATCATCTCAGTCTTGATATACTGATGCCTACCCTGGTGGCCTCCACACAGCTTGAAAGGGCAGCTTGCCTGATGACAGAGGAAGAGGGTGCACAATTTTGGGACTCCTCCTTGGATGTGGACTGTTCTAAGAAAAATGAAGGAGCAGATGATGTATCTGTGTCCCCCGCACAAGAATACATTGGTTCACCATTCATATTAGTTTTGCAGGCCACAAATGACACAAAGAAGTACACATCAACCATGATTATTCAACAGGTGTACAAAGGCTCCCATGAAGAACATCCAAGGATGAGAGTATACAGAAAGGGGATGAAATTTGATCCATATCTACCAGATAAGGTCAAATGCCCTAAACTCTTTGAGGTAGAGGATCAAATCAACCTAATTTTGCAGATCGATGATGAACAGACCCAGAGGAGGAGAAACAGTTTTTATGGTCTAGCAGATGGCCAATTTTTGAAGATTTATGTTGTTTAAGGTTTTTGGGCCTTAATGATTGTAAGCATGTTCTTTTACAGGTTTTAGCCTTGACTTAATTAAACTCCATGCCCAATGGAATACTAGGCAATATTTTTTAAGCTTGTTTTGTATGAGGGCATTGGTTTGCACTTCTTGAGACCTCACAGGGAGGATCTCATCCCTAGAAGGAGCCAGTGTGAGCTCCGCTACATACTTCAGCATTTAGAGGACCAAATACTAGCTTGGCCGTGTGTTTATGCCGAAAGGGAGCTCGCAACAGTCATTTACCTTCTTCTCCTTTAGCTTCCTCATACTCTCTTAGCCCTCCATATCTTTGCTTTTCCTCCAAAAACCTGTACAAACTCGCTTTCCGTCAGGTCCCCAGGCGCAAAGTTAAACCCATGAGACCGTGATCCTGTGACCATGCACTTTTCATAAGCCCTTTTCCCTCATCGCTATCGGAAAATCGCATCATGTGTGTATAAGGCCCAAAACCCTTGACTTCCGCTGATGCGATATTCCTTAAAAACACTTAATTCCTCATCGGGTCCGCGGTCTAATCGCAAATCGACAAATGTAAAGGCCTAAGGTTTTCAAAGGAAAGCGCCGGTCCGATTACTCCTTCATCGTTGGATCAGTTCTGCCATGATCCAACAGCTCGTGCCCCACAAACCAATCTCTGCCATCCAATCATCCACCAAAGCGATCCAACATCATTCGCTTTCCCTACTGTCAAAACTTACCCGCGCTTTAACCCGCGAGGAAAGCGGTTTCCCTCCTGTCACATCTGCCACGCATCGTGCACTTATTGCATCGCTTCCCAGTGTACGTTTACCACCCACCTCCGATAAGCGGTGTAGACAATACTGCCTACTGTCCAAACCCGCTCTCCCGACCATTAGGCTCTGTGTTCCTTTCGCCCCGATAACCGTTGGATCTATCTGCCCAAGATCTAATGGCTCAGGACTATTTGTTCCCGCTTTCTCCTAATGTCTCCCACCGATAGATCCCTGTCGTTTATTCGTTTAATCCAACGACCGATTTTCTTCCTCCGTCCGTCGCGACTATCCATGTCCATAGCCATTATATGCTCCCGAAGGACGAAGGTGGGAAACTACTTGTACCTGGTGCATTACTACTTCAACAACTGCATTCAAGAACAGAATGGCCGAAGAACGAAAAGGACATGCCTCGAGCAGTTGAATTCATTCAGCAGTTATGGAGCATTCTTTCATACAACATCCCACCTGCTCAAGAAGGACAACAGAGTACCAGAGAATGTCAAATTCATTCATTGAAGCAACAGATTGTGGGAAAGGCCCATTTTAGATAACTAATGTGGTTGGTGGTCCATTATGACCCCTCCACGCATAGAATAACAGATCATTTTAGTAAACAAACTCTATATATACCCAAAACACAGATGTAATCGGGGATGATGGTTGATGGTTGTTGTTTTGATGTAAGATTCAACTTCTGGAGACTGTGACTACTTTGATACTTGTAGCGTCTGGTCTTCATTTTCAGCTAATACAAGCTTCTTTTGTTGTTAATTGCTCACTTTCCATTTTTACTCTGTTCCAGACTGTGCCTGTTATGCATTTGTTCATGTGCTCTTGATATTTAGCATTAGAGGGGCTATCATCCCACCTCTGTGTTGAAGTCTAGTATGTATCATTGAATGTGTTATGCAGGTTTTTGTTTATTTAGTGCCAGAGAGTTGTCATCCTGTCTGTGCATTAGGAAATAGATTTGCAGACCTTTTTACTGGTTGCAGTCGGCCATCACAGGGTCCTGTGCATCTGCTGGTGTGGCTAGTATTCTCCATGTTCACCTAATCCTCAAACTGTGAGTAATTGGTGGTCTAAAGCCTTGTAGTGTGGGGGTGTTCACCCATGTCTGGAGTTAAGCATAGTAGAAGTGGTTATCTGGCTTGAACAAGCATCATTCCTTCCATTCATCCATTTCCAACATTTTATTGAGTTTTGTAATGTTCTCGAGCATCTCCGAGATACAACCTAGGAGAGTTTCTTGGGGTGATAATAGTTTTTACAACTTTTATGTTCATGTTTGGGTTTCTCAAATAATGATAAACTAAGTTTCCCGAACTTTGCAATCCAAAAGACCCACATATTATAAGTGATCTTGGAAAATGCCACTTGTCTGGAGGTAGGATTGATCAAACGAGCAGTGATTTTGTAAATAAAATATACACGGCCTTTGTTAAAAAATGGGACTTGTCTCGAATTTATGGCGATGACATGGTTACTACAGACGATGTACAAGGGTTACTAGAAAATCTTGGAATTCAACATATCTTTGATCATAATATGAAATTAGTGATATGCTCTTCGATCATATGAACTTCATAGTTTCCTTTCATTTTATGTCATGACTCTTTTAATGGCTATTTTAGTTTTTGATCTATGGTAGTCATTTTAGTTTTTATTAGTTTATTTTATCTAAATTACCTAATTTTAGTTATATTACTAGTCCGGTGGGCTCCTCCAGGTAGTTATTTCTCTGTTTCTGATTTTAGTTTCAGCAAGGGTACATTTTAATCTGCGATTTCACTGTTGCAAAGATAATGTCTATTCATAGCATATTGAAACGTTTGATAATGAAGGAAGTCCCCCTAGTATCCACTCATGTATCGATCCCAATTTTGTTGTTTCGTCCTCTTGAAATTCATGCAAATCCCCACATAAAAATCGCCAAATTCTGCACGGAAACAGCAATCCCATCCCCAGCTCCACCAGATGGGGGCGTTGTCACAGATTTTTTCATCAACAAATGCGGTATGTTAGAGAAAGATGTTTCAAATGTCCTTAAACTTCACAAGGGCTTGCTGAATAAACCAAGCCAGGATTTGGAAGAAGGTTTGGAGTTGTTAAGTGAATGTGGTTTGACAACCCCTGCTCACATTCGAAGGGTGGTTCTTGGCAACCCTGGTATTTTCTTATATAAATCCAAAAGGGACTTAAAGTCTAGGCTCAGCTATCTAAAGTCTATCATCAACAAAGAGGACATGTGCAAGCTTCTTTATACCAATTCAACAATTCTTGATCTGAGTGAGGATAAGCTTAAATCTGCGATTTCAGTCTTGCAAAGATTGGGTATTGAGGGCGATGCATTATCAAATTTATTGGCAAGGCAACCCCGTCTCCTCAAGGTTACGGGGGAAAAAGTTATGGAGTCATTTAAACTGGCTGAGCGTCTGGGGCTTGAGAGGGGATCCAAGATATTTGGGCACGCTTTGCATAACTGTCTAGGAATGCGAAAAGAAAATATAGATCGAAAACTGCAGTTTTTGTGCAGTTTAGGTTTCTCTGAAAAACAAATTTACAAGGTCTCACGTTCGATGCCGGGGATTTTGGGACTTTCAGAGGAAAAACTGAAACGGAATGTAGACTTTCTTGTCAAATCACTGGGGCTTCCATTGGATGATATTGTTAGATGTTCCTTTCTGTTAACATGTAGCTTGGAGAGGAGGATAATCCCTCGGTATAGAGTAATGGAGGCCTTGAAGTCCATGCAACTGTTGAAGACAGAGAGGATTTCTCCACAGATTGTTAAATGGGAATCCCGAATACTCCTCCGTTCTGCGGGATATTTACCATGGAGAGAAAGCTGTGAAAGCTAATCATCTACAAGGAGACTTGCAGTGAGTGTGTTTTAGTCAAAAGGATTCAACGAAAGTTGTGAGCAGCTTCAATCAATATGAAGTTCAATCATTGTGAGCAGCTTCAATCAATATGAGATTTCATTCACCGCCCTTATTTATAGTCTTTTGTGGATTCCTTGGCATAAAAGAAGGGTGCTTGTAGCAGGGGCCAGCTAACAGTTCCGAGAAACAAATTCACAGCATCGCTTTTAACTGAAGGTGCAACTCACCTCCTTCGTTACCTCAGCATGAGAAAGGCAAATGGCCAATATTGATTTGTAATCAACACACCCACTTACAGAGTTCAGCGTGCGCGTCTCACAGCAAATACCTCATCTTTGCAAACCATAAACAGAGTTAGCCTCTTATTTGAATGGATGTTATTAATGGCTTTAAATGAGTAGTTTAACTCTTATGTAATGGCAGATTGCCTTTACCGATATATGCATTTTCGATGCAGAACCATATTTTTGCTTTAATTTCTTAGCAATTTCTTCCCATTTTCTACACATTTTCTGTTAGTATTATATGTTTTTATAGCAAAATATGAAGTCGTTATCGATTGGACTGGAACCCTAGTCCAGTATTCAAATGACGCAATCATTTTAGGATTATGCCTTCTTCGGAGATCTTAATCCCTTGCAAGCCTACAAGTTTTTTTGAATGGATGATTTCATAGTACTATTTTAATAAAAAAAAATTTAAGAATATTAAATAATACTTCTGCAAATTTAACATTGCCTTGTTGTCAAACATGGTTTGGATGGATTGTGGATGGTAACCTGGATTATAATGCATTTTCATTTGAGTTTTAGTTAGAACTCTTTTTGTTTTGTTGTGAATTTTTTGTCATAATGTTTTTAGTAAAAAATTGTTAGAAAATTAGTTTATCTGAAATGGGTTTGGAAAAATATTAATTTGCAGAAATGTTATGATTCTTTGTGTTTTGTTATTCGTATTTGGTTTCACCTCAAATCTATATATGTATTATTCGTTATTCATGTTCATTTATGGTAATTTTCATGGGTATCTTCTTTTAATCAGTTTTATTCAATGGTGTCACACACGACCGTCATGGTTGTAAACAAAACTTTGCATAGATGTATGCTCACCATCACCTTATCATATGCAGTGATTGCTAGCTCATCAATTATTACAACAATCATCATCTCATTTATTTGGCAATCACAAAGCTTCAAAAGCTCATAGGTCAATTCCATATGTAATATTAATTGTTATACATGTGATCATACAAATAATATTACTTCACAAAAAGGAATGGGTTTAATGATGACAATTTGTCTAATTAATTTAGTGTCAACTATTATTCAACCAACTTGTAGAGCATTTAAAGAATAAGATAATTTTCAACAACATTCGAGTAAAACAAGATTTCTCATTACTTTTTTTAGCAACTATCTTGACTAAGTGATTCTTTCTATTTCATAAAAGATTCAACGTCAATAAGTTCAACATATTTGCCAAGCTTACAACTCTCACAAATAAGACTTGCAACAATGTTTGGTAAATAACTTGTGCATATAAGAATAAAGATCTACCCAAACAAGGTTAAACAAAGGTAGCAATCCATATAACTATGATCTTTTCAAACATGGTTGACTTCTTGTCAGACATGATTGATTTAAAGTCCAACCTCTTAATGAATATGGAGGTATTAAAACACTATGAAAGTTTCCTTACTTCACAAGTGAGATAATCCTATTACACATTGCAAGAACAATTTGGAATCTTTCATTTGATACTTATCATTAATGTCAACAAGATTTTGAACAACAGTGCACACGTGAACAAAATATTGAAGTTATTGAGTTAAAATTTTACTCTCAATACCATCACTACATATCACAACCATCCATTATGTAGGTACAAATTCTGACCACAAGTTCACAACCATGACTTAAAAGAGAATCTCACTTCTTTACCTTGTTGATAGTTCTTTACCATCCTTTTTTTTTTCAATATCATTTTATTTTGTATGAGGAATAGACATGTTTTGGTCCTTAAAATGCTACTCACACAAGGCTCAGAGCCCTTATAAGAAATACTCTTTATGAGCTCAACAAGTTGCATGCAAAATTTGAACTCAAGTAAGGAGAATAACACATTTCTCCTAACTACCCAAGCTAAACCCAATTGACCATATGTAACCATCATTACATAAAGGAGAAAACACTAATTCAACCATAACTACATTCAACAATGTGCTAAAGAATGCAACAATTGTGATCTTCAAACTAATTATTGACTCATTAGTCTCAAGGGTTTACACTCTTCCCATTTGATTCATGAATCTGCATTACTACACCTATCCTTTAAGCTTAATGTAAGGAGCAGTAAACCCCATAAATCTAAAATTTTAAAAATATTGTTACAAAATATGGGCATTCAATATCGAGATCCTTTCATGAGACGAAAGCTTTTCTTAAATATTTGTACTGCATAAACCATCAACATAAGTGGGAAGGAATGGAGGAAGGTTCTAGTCACTCCCATAAAGTCAACCATTGGTAAGCAGAGGGGGAATCACTAAAAAATTCCTTGTGGAGTGTTCTTTGCTTTTCATTTCATTTCATTTGATATTAGATCCATGGAATGACATGTAATTTCATTTCATGAGTTGTGATTGGAGATAGAAAATCTCTATATAACATCACAACAGTGAAAACAAATCTATAAGCAAAGCTCACTCACTTTGCTACACTTGCTTCATAATTGTGAGTGAGAATTCCTTTGTCTGTTTTGTTGATTACATAGAGTTGTGACTCTAGAAATATATATGGATCTGAAGTTAACTGCAAAAGTGTTGGTCCATGTCATTGAGGGTAAGGCAGTGGCGGCCAGTGGTGCGTTTGATAGTTGATTAGTGGTAGGATGGAATATAAATTGGAGGAATTCAAATGTTGATTCTCCATACAATTTATCTCATCTGTCCTTCACATAAGCAACTATCATTCTCCATGGCTTATTATATTATCAATTATTCCAAGCTCCACATATGGGAGGTATAATTATAACTAACATCCATTCTCGTTCCCTTTTCTTGTACATTTTAAAGTATTACTACTTGTGTTTCCTTTACATAAATGAAAATGATTATTACATTTATCTAAGTAATTGAATAAATGAAATCTCTACCTTATGGGGTTTGTGCTAGTCTAGTTTGAAGAATACAACAAGCTCATATACCCAGATGTTGGCATCCAAGTGTATGACATCATCAATCACCTCTTTGATCTACTAGATAACCATTTTTATGTTGTTGTGGAATACTTATGTGAGAAGACATGGGCCCACACTCCAAAATACAAGATTGGTTACTACCAACAATGCACAAAGAAGGTGCAATACCTTCTATGTCATAGTTAAGAAGGACTCACTTCCAAGTGAAATAGGGCTTGAGCTAGAGGTGTATATATTTTATACAATGGTCCCTCACGAACCCCAATCATCCCTTCTTCATTGATACTAGAGCCCCTATCCCAAACCAAAACCTTGCCATTACCAAAAACAACTTTATTACCCTTATCCTCTAGACTAGAAATAGAAAGTATATTTTTCTTCAAACCTAGAACATATAAGATGTTGTTGAGGTGAATGTTTCCACCTGGTTCAAGCTCCAATGATATATACCAATGCCTTTCATTGGATAGCATTTTTTGTCTCCAAGTTCGATAGAGTGAGATGAATTTCCTTCTGACAAGGTTTGAATTTGATTGTATCCTCCCGTCATGTGCCTGGAGGCACCACTATCGATAACCCATACATTTTCATCTTTGAAGGCGTCGAATAGAGCAAAGAACATACTTCCTTCTACTTATTTCTTTACTAGCTTGGGGATGATCTTCAATATGTAGTTCTTGATGGAGATAATGAGATTTCCAAGAAAACTGAAAGCCTTCTTCATGATTCTTGACATTGTGCTAGCTAACTTGTGATCTCTAGTCTCCTTGTTGCACCTTAGCTCTGATACCATGTTGGAAAATATGGAGACTTAGTAATTATAACTCATTTTTCTTCACTTGATAATTACTTGTGATGTTAGATGTTCTTCTATTACTTCTTTGATTATGTTCATCAAGTAATCATAAAAAACAAGAAGATCACAAAGAGACACAGTACTCCAGAAATAGGCTCCAAGATAGGGCAAGACCCCTCTAAGGGGAAAACTTGGAAAATACTTCTCTTCTTCTTTATAATATGCTTACAAAAGAGACTTCAAAGATCCAAAGACCCAAGCCAACAAACCCTGCAAGATCCAAGTCATCCTCCAACAAGATTTGCTTCAAAACAACTTCTAGAACTTTGATACATCAACCCAACCACTGAAACTTCGACCCTGCAATTTCAGCCTCCAGCAACTAGCCCAGAATTTCATCCTCTTGAAGTTGGCAGCTTCACAAATGCTAGCGAGACAGAGAAATATAACCCTTGACAAACTTCAATTTTTGTTCTTCATCCTCTAGTGACTCTTCACTATTGCAAATCAAACTTGTGTGAGATGTGTGTCCAAATGAGGTCGAGCTCCCCTCTATTTATAACCTTTCTTGAGGGGCAAATTTCCCTCCCTTAAGGTGACTTGTCTTTGCTCTTAGGCCTACTTGATATTGGGTTTATGCATGGATTTTACATGACAAAATAAATATTTTTCTTCATTACAATGAGTCCAAATGGGACTATGACACATGAACAATATTATTCTTTATCCTAGAAATACCTAGAAGACCTAAAAGCATGAAGAACATGCTTTTGACTCAAACTAGAGTATAAAATCCATAATCCAAAATAAAATATAATCTCTTTCTTTTATTTTTCTTTCTTTATAAAGAATATACAATGTCATGATTACAATTACATCATAATGAAGACCAACCCTAGTTACAATTTTCAGCACTCCCTCTTAATTAGGGAAGTATTCATGGTACAAAGAATCTCGATATTGAAGCATTTCCATAAGAAGAGTCAAATTGATAAGCCATCTTTTGTCAAGCATCTTTTATATCATAACCAACATTGTCACTAAAGGTATTAACTGGACAAGCTCATCTTTAACTATGAGCATTATGATGGGAGGCTTTACGTGAGCTGCCACACTACCTCTCAAGGTACACACCCCATCTAGATGTCTACAAGGTATGTTCTTTTAGGACTATTCTTATCTTGGACTCCCAAACTTGGATCCTCAAATAGTATCGGTCCTTTTCGAATACTCTAATCTTGGATTCCCTACCTCATCCTTAAAGAGCATAGGTCACCAACTTCTTTCTATAGATTTTTTAATCCATAAGAAGTTTCAATCTAGATGCTTATTCAATCCTCCACACTCCATTTTTTCTTTATGGCCTTCACTAAGACTTATGGTTGTTATTCCTAGTCTAGTGCCTAACCCATAAATACAAGAACTATCTGATATCACGCCCTCTCAACCACGAAAGAGATATCCACCAAACCAAGCTTACCTCTTAGGTACTCAAGCTTCTTGTTTGGTAATGCTTTAGTCAATATGTCAACTACTTGCTCATTTGTAGGTAGAAAGTGCAGCTCCACGACCTTATCTCATACCAATCCTTTGATGTAGTGGTACTTGTTATTTATATCCTTTGTCTTAGCATGAAATACCCGGTCTTCTGTCAAATTTATGCAACTTTGATTATCACAATGTATCCATGTAGGGATGAGCAATCCTTCAAACAACTCTGATAACAACTTCCTGAGCCAAACTGATTCACTGTATACTTCACTTGTAGCAACATATTCAACTTCAACACTACTCAAAGCAACTGTATCCAACGTTCTGCTCATCCATGAAACCATGGAAGGTCCAAGGCTGAAGCATCCTCCTGTTGTGCTCCTTCCATTTGTCTCACTACCACACCAATTTGAATTTGTATATCCCATGAGTTGGATTTCATTCCCAGTATACTTGAGGTAGTGATGAATGGTTCCACACAAGTATCTTAAGATATGATTAGTTGCAATCCAATGATCATGCTTTGGCTCCATCTGAAACTAACTGAGGACATTTACTGCAAAACAAATGTCTGGCCTGGTATTCACCAGATACATGAAGGATCCAACCAATTTCTTGTAGCAAGTATGATCTACCAGACTGGACTGTAAACGCTTCAACCTTTTGCAATTTGTAACCATAGGAGCCATCATAAGTTCACAATCCATCATGTCGACCCTCTGAAGCCTCTTGCTCACATATTTACGTTGACCCAGGACATATATCTCTTGGTTTTTACCATACTTCTGTTCCCAAGCAATAATGCATAATTCCAAGATCCTTCATATCAAATTCAACTCCTAACTACCTCTTGTATTCTTGAATTAGTCGATCTATGCCTGTAACTAGTAGATCATCCACATATCAGAGTATAATAATTGGTTCTTTTCGGACCACCTTGATTTATAGATTTTGATCTGCATAACTCTTGGTAAAAACAAGTCTCATGAGGTATGCATCCATTCTTGCATACCATGCTCTCGGTGCTTGCTTCAAGCTATATAGAGCCCTCTTCAACCTGCAGACACGAGTTTCCCTCTAATTTATTTCAAATCTTTAAGGCTTCTCAATATAGACTTCTTCATCAATGGTCCCATTCAGGAAATTTTGTCTTGACATCTATTTGGAATTATCCATCCCATAGAAGCAACCAACGAAAAAAGTGATCTTATTGTCATATACCTAGTTGTGGGAGCAAATGTTTCTTCATAATTAATCCCTTCTTTCTGTGAGAAACTCCTTTCTACAAACCTTGCTTTATATTTCTCGATGCTCCCATCTACAACATGCTTTATTTTATAAATAAATTTTGAAGTGACTATCGATTTGTCACTCGGCCTAGGGACAATCTCCCATACGTCGTCCTTCATTATTGGCTGGTATTCTTCCTCCATTACATTCTTCCTTTCTTGATGCTTAGCAACATCCTCATAGGAGGAAGATTTTGCCTCAAATAGCTTTGTCATGTATGCGACATATCTAGAATACCTATTTGTTCTCTTACTTTCCCTGGATGTCCCTGATATTGTATGTACTTCTGCCTCTTGAGTAGTAGTTTTCAACCAAATATGTTGTTTCTGATTTTCTAGAACAATTGTTGTATAGGCTCACAAGGGCCTTCAACATTTTCTTGAGTTGGTCCTGGTTCTTGACCATCATTGTCCCTAGAGATATCTTCAAAGATAGGAACTTATTCATTAGAGTCAACTGGTACATCCTTCAATTTCTTGTAAGCTATGTTTTCATCTAAGATGACATCTCTACTTGCCACGATTCTATAGGTTTTAGATGAAGCACTATACCCCATAAAGATGCCCCTTAAATTGGTAGGATCTAGCTTCTTTCTTTTATCCCTGGGTACATGAATGTACACATGACACCCAAATATACGAAGATGATCCACACGTGGCTTCTTTCTTGTAAATGCTTCTTCTAGTGTCATGTTATTGAGCACCTTGTGAGGACTTCGATTTTGCAAGTAAACAACCATCATACATTCCTCTCCCCATAGGAACTGGGGGATATCTTGAGCATGTAACATAGCTTAGACACATTATTCAATAGTACGATTCTTCCTTTCTGCCACTCCATTCTATTTAGGATTATAGGGAATAATGAGTTGCCTCGTGATTCCTACCTCCTTGTAGAAAGCTATTAATTCTTTGGAGGTGTATTGTCCACCATTATCTGACCTTAGAATTTTGATCTTCTCCTACGTTAGGTTTTCCACTTCATTCTTGAAATTCTGAAACTTTTCGAATACCTCGTCCTTATTTTAATTGAGAAGGTATAACCAAGTCTTCCTTGAATAATCATCAATGAAGGTTACATATTACTGATGCCCACCAAGAGATAGAACCTAGGAGAGTTTCTTGGGGTGATAACATTAATTGGCGCCGTTGCCCAAGCATCTTCGAGATAGAACCTAGGAGAGTTTCTTGGGGTGATAACATTAATTGGCGCCATTGCCTGGGAGAGGAGATTGAAGCTCAGCTTCCCTGGGAGACGACACAATTCCAAATTTTGATGATAGACAAAGTCTGGGCACATTACTGGTTGTAATCATCTATCCGGTGACTCAACTGGAGGAAGACCAACCTTTGGCGACTCCACATTATAGTTCTGGCGTAGTTTGTGAGGCGTGCTCGTAGAAATCCTTAGAAATCACCAGCTGACCAGTGCCTGATCCTGAGAAGATTGTTAAGTAGAAGAAAACTTTGCAGAAAGGAGCATCAGGAACAGGTAAGCCTTAAAAGTCCCATGTATCTCTGCTAGTGAAGAAATCACCTTCAGAGATTCATAAAGCTCCTTGTTCATTCATTTCCCTTTCGGATCTCAGTCCAAAGAAGCATCCATGCTGTCCATCATATTCCTCTGTCTCTGTCATCCTTTTCATTGATCCATACCACTCAGTCTACCAGTATCCTTTCATATACCCCAGTCATGGTAGGTCAGCAAGCTCTTACAAAGATAGAAAGAATCGTTGCTGTTAGGTATGGACCCTTGGTCTTGCCTGTCCCTTTGAATGCCATGCCTGCAGGAGATTATCAAGAATATATGCCTAAGTTTACTGGTACAGAAGGAGTAACAGTTGAAGAGCACCTTGAGTCCTTTTATAGCTATGTTGATAACCTGGATATCAATGAAGAGGATGTGTGGATGAGGTTTTTTGTCCAAAGCCTAGATGGGGAGGCTAGAAAATGGTTCAGAGAATTACCCCCTAGGTCTATTGCAGACATTGAGGCCCTAGATGATGTGTTCCGAAAGCACTGGGGGGATAAGAAGATATGCTATTTTATTATACTGAATTTGGGAACTTGCAGAGGGAGAATGTTGAGCTGTTGTCTGATTTCAACAAGAGATTCAACCATTTGTACAACAGAATACCATATGAAGTGAAACCCACTCCTACTTCTGCTATGCTCACTTATGCCAATGCCTTCGATTCTCAGTTCTGCCTGCTGTTAAGAGAAAGAAGATGTACTTCTTTGGCTGATATGCAAGATGCATCCTTTGAAGTAGAATCAAACATCATAGCTGCAGAGAGGCTCGAAGATAACGCTGAAAGGAGAAGACAGGGGGGTGAGTCCTCATCATCCTTAGATCTTAAGATCGATATATTGGCCAGGATGATATAGGCATTAGCCTCTAAATTTTCTAGATTAGACGCTGAGCAGCGTTCTGAGGAAGTAGGATCTTCTAGTACCTTTTCTCTACCAAATCCAAATCCATACAGAGGAGCAAAGGAGCAGTTGCAGATTTTGCAAGAAAGCAAAGATGCTAACGAAGACCAAAGGGTGAAGACCCTTTTTCAAACTATAGTCATGGAGGAAGATCTGTTTGAAGAGGAGGAGGAGGTCCATGGTTTGGAAGATAAGGGCAGTGCCCATTTCTTAACCAGAGCTGCCTATGAAGAGTCACTATCTAAAGGCACTGCTCATGAGTTTTTTGTACCTACAGAACAACAAGCTTATTAGCAGAAGCAGATAGCAGCAGGTCCTACCATCCTTGAAGAAGTTAAGCCTAAAGCCAACCCTTTTTCCCATGACTATGCAGATCTGCAAATTCACCAGCCTGATATTATCCCCAACACAGTGATCAAAAAGGGAGAGGAAAGCTCCCCATCATCTTTTGTCCCTCTGTCTGCTCAAGTGACAATCCCTCACAGTTGCCCACTAGGCACTGAGGTAGGCCATAACTCAATGCCGAAGGCTAATACTGATCATCTCAGTCTTGATATACTGATGCATGCCCAGGTGGCCTCCACACAGCTTGAAAGGGCAGCTTGCCTGATGACAGAGGAAGAGGGTGCACAATTTTGGGACTCCTCCTTGGATGTGGACTGTTCTAAGAAAAATGAAGGAGCAGATGATGTCTCTGTGTCCCCCGCATAAAAATACATTGGTTCACCATTCATATTAGTTGTGCAGGCCACAAATGACACAAAGAAGTACACATAAACCATGATTATTCAGCAGGTGTACAAAGGCTCCCATGAAGAACATCCAAGGATGAGAGTATACAGAAAGGGGATGAAATTTGATCCATATCTACCAGATAAGGTCAAATGCCCTAAACTCTTTGAGGTAGAGGATCAAATCAACCTAATTTTGCAGATCTATGATGAACAGACCCAGAGGAGGAGAAACAGTTTTGATGGTCTAGCAGATGGCCAATTTTTGAAGATTTATGTTGTTTAAGGTTTTTGGGCCTTAATGATTGTAAGCATGTTCTTTTACAGGTTTTAGCCTTGACTTAATTAGACTCCATGCCCAATGGAATACTAGGGAATATTTTTTAAGCTTGTTTTGTATGAGGGCATTGGTTTGCAGTTCTTGAGACCTCACAGGGAGGATCTCATCCCCAGAAGGAGCCAGTGTGAGCTCCGCTACATACTTCAGCATTTAGAGGACCAAATACTAGCTTGGTCATGTGTTTATGCCGAAAGGGAGCTCGCAGCAGTCATTTACCTTCTTCTCCTTCAGCTTCCTCATACTCTCTTAGCCCTCCATATCTTTGTTTTTCCTCCAAAACCCTGTACAAACTCGCTTTCCCTCAGGTCCCCAGGCACAAAGTTAAACCCATGAGACCGTGATCGTGTGACCATGCACTTTTCATAAGCCCTTTTCCCTCATCGCTATCGACAAATTTCATCATGTGTGTATAAGGCCCAAAACCCTTGACTTCCGCCGATGCGATATTCCTTAAAAACACTTAATTCCTCATCGGGTCCGCGGTCTAATCGCAAATCGACAAATGCAAAGGCCCAAGGTTTTCAAAGGAAAGCGCCGATCCGATTACTCCTTCACCGTTGGATCAGTTCTGCCATGATCCAACAACCCGTGCCCCACAAACCAATCTCCGCCATCCAATCATCCACCAAAGCGATCCAACATCATTCGCTTTCCCTACTGTCGAAACTTACCCGCGGGGAAAGCGGTTTCCCTCCTGTCACATCTGCCACGCGTCGTGCACTTATTGCATCGCTTCCCCGTGTATGTTTACCACCCACCTCCGATAAGCGGTGCAGACAATACTGCCTACTGTCCAAACCCGCTCTCCCGACCATTAGGCTCCGTGTTCCTTTCGCACCGATAACCGTTGGATCTATCCGCCCAAGATCTAATGGCTCAGGACTGTTTGTTCCTACTTTCTCCTAATGTCTCCCGCCGATAGATCCCTGTCGTTTATTCATTTAATCCAACGACAGATTTTCTTCCTCCGTCCGTCCCGACTATCCACATCCATAGCCATTATATGCTCCCGAAGGACGAAGGTGGCCAACCACCTGTACCTAGTGCATTACTACTTCAACAACTGCATTCAAGAATAAAATGGCTGAAGAATGAAAAGGACATGCCTCAAGCAGTTGAATTCATTCAGTAGTTATGGAGCATTCTTTCATACAACATCCCACCTGCTCAAGAAGGACAACAGAGTACCAGAGAACGTCAAATTCATTCATTGAAGCAACAGATTGTGGCAGAGGCCCATTTTAGATAACTAATGTGGTTGATGGTCCATTATGACCCCTCCGCGCATAGAATAACAGATCATTTTTAGTAAACAAACTCTATATATACCCAAGATACAGATGTAATCGGGGATGATGGTTGATGGTTGTTGTTTTGATGTAAGATTCAACTTCTAGAGACTGCCTTTGATACTTGTAGCGTCTGGTCTTCATTTTCAGCTAATACAAGCTTCTTTTGCTGTTAATTGCTCACTTTCCATTTTTATTCTGTTCCAGACTGTGCCTGTTATGCATTTGTTCATGTGCTCTTGATATTTAGCATTAGAGGGGTTGCCATCCCACCTCTGTGTTGAAGTCTAGTATGTATCATTGAATGTGTTATGCAGGTTTTTGTTTATTTAGTGCCAGAGAGCTGTCATCCT
>APFE031576942.1:0-12306 GCA_000404065.3 Pinus taeda
GGCCGTTAAAGCTTTTAACGGCCAGATAATCTTGATATCCACGTGGAATCTCCAACCGTTCTCTCTAACGTTCACACTGCACGTATTCCTGAGTTGCGCAGTACAGCAGAGGAAGGAATACTATGTGGTTTGTGTGTATATACATTGAATATATCACACATGCATGGGCATGCTTATCCTATCATAATTGATAGCTTCTTTTTGGTCATCACCTCTACTTTTTAGCTGTGTGAACAGATATATATTGGCTCAAGCTCCAATACAAAAATTTGACCATTTGTTTGGTGGTGAAGAAAAGCCTACTTAGCAGAAACTGCCATAGTTGGCAGAAGGAAAAAAAAAGTAGAAGGCTGTTGGAAAAAGGGCATTTTTTAATGTATTTATGATGATGGGTAATGGGCAGAGGGGAATGAGATGTATGTAAGGGTTTTTTGTTATTTTTTTGTCAGAGGCCAACGGTTCAGGATCTCACTTTTTGTCTTCATCTAGGTTTGTAATGGTAAAAATTGAAAAATCACAGAGAAAATGAAATGGGTGTTTTATATATATAGTTGGGGTACAGATGAATTAAGGTCAAGGTATCAATTGGATTGAAGTAATTTTGGGCATTTAATGGGCACCGACTGGTATGACAAGTAGTGTGAAGAGATGTCGGAAGGAAGATCAGTGGGAACTTGGAACTAGTTTGTCAATGCATTAAAGAAAAACTATTTACTATATTTTTATAAAATAAAATAATATTTAGTTAATTATTAGTTTTGGGAAATTGCCTCCAACGTTGTGCATATATTGTCTCACTGCTCTAGCCTTTCTTCACTCCTCATCTATCTCAGCTGCTGCTATCCATGATGCCCTGTTTCTTCATTTTGTGAAGAAGAAGAGCCCATAGTCCTCCATAGTCATTGTGTGTATGTCAGCCTTGCTCAAGTGCTTGGGCTGATGGATATTGTGGCTCTGTGATCTCTAAGCAGTGATAGCAGACAATGCTGTATGTTTTGGTGTAGATTGCTGGAGAATTAGGAAATGCTCTCATTTGGTTCTGCAGAATGCACTGCATCTTTAATGCATAAGCTGTGTATTGCTTTTTTCTAGTTGTGGGTCTGGTTTTGGGTGTTATGCTTCTTTTGCTGAAGCTACATTGTTCATTGTTGTGGGTGTTTGTTGCTGCCAGTCTCTGAGATCTGTTTTTTATTGGGAGGCATTTGGATGAATGCAATTGTGATGTGTTGGAGCGTATAGATGTATATGGGGAACCGTTTTCTTAATCCTGATAGCTAGCAGTGGAGCTTAGGTTTCTCAGCTTGCTCACATTCAGATCTGGTCATTTGGGGTCTTTTTTATTGCTGTGAACTGTATTAGTCCTCCAAGATCTTAGTTTTGAGTACTGCTTCTCATATGTTTGATTTGAGACGAAACATTTTGGCTTCGTAGATCTGTATTTGATTCACACTGAGATTGATTCCTAACTTTCGCTTAGCTTGCTGCAATATTCTTTCATTGTATCCTTCTCCTCCATTGCATGTTATACTATCAGTAATAACTAACGTTAGGGTTCTCACAAAGGGCGCTTACCTGAAGTGGGCCCATCTAGTTTATTTCAATTGAGTTTCTCCATGGCTTCGTATCTGTATGTTTTGAGTTTGGCGCTATGCATTGGAGCCGCAGCAGCTGGTCATGACTATGGTGCAGCATTGAGCAAGAGTATCATGTTTTACGAGGCTCAGAGATCTGGAAAGCTTCCTAGCAACCAGAGAGTCAGCTGGAGGGATGATTCTGGTCTCAGTGATGGATCGGCCAATGGGGTATGAGGTTTTCCGGGCTTGGTTTAGATAAGTTTTTGCTATATTTGTTCACTTGGGCACTAATGTCAGTGTTGAATAGATCAGTAAACTGATTGAAATCCTTGCATTTTGTTTTTCTGCAGGTGAATCTAGTAGGAGGATACTATGATGCCGGTGACAATGTTAAATTCGGCCTCCCAATGGCATTTACAGTCACTATGCTCTCGTGGAGTCTTATTGAATATAGCAACCAATTGACCAGCAGTGGTGAGTTGGGTCATTCGATGGAGGCTATTAGATGGGGGACTGATTATTTGCTCAAGGCACATACAGAGGCTGATGTTCTGTATGGAGAGGTTAGTTTCTGATAAGGAAGATCTCAGAATTCATCTTACTTAGCTTATAAAAAGCTTTATACTAATCCCTGGTCTGTGGATTTGCCTGGTGTTTCTTTCCCTTAGGTGGGTGATGGCAACTCGGACCATAAATGCTGGCAAAGGCCAGAAGACATGACCACACCTCGCCAGGCATATAGAATTGATGCAAACAATCCTGGCTCGGATCTCGCAGGAGAAACAGCAGCTGCATTGGCTGCTGCTTCAATTGTTTTCAGGCACTCTGATCCCGCTTACTCCAATGAGCTTCTCAACCATGCCGAGCAGGTTAGTTTCTGCTTTCATTTTTCAGATTTTCCCCAAGATGCTGCCATTATCTTTAATTGTTTCTGTGTTATACCGCTAACAAATATGCGGTGTGAACTCTGCAGCTTTTCACATTTGCTGACAAGTACAGAGGCAAATATGACAGCAGCATTACTGTTGCACAGAAGTATTATGCCTCCAAGAGTGGATATGAGGTAATCTTGACTGCTTAAACCCCAGTTCTACTGTGGCTTTGTTGTTTTGGAATGTATTGAAGTTGTTCTGTTTGGGTTATTTAGCTATGGAGGTTTCATCTTTCTCTTCTTGCTGATGATGGTGTTCTGCCTTCTTGCTGATGATGGTGTTCTGCAGGATGAGCTTCTTTGGGCAGCGGCATGGCTTCATGAGGCTACTGGAGATTTGTCTTACATGAACTATGTGATTGACAATGCGGATTCTCTAGGTGGAACAGGATGGAAAATGACTGAATTCAGCTGGGATGTGAAGTATGCCGGAGTTCAGGTCCTGGCCTCCAAGGTGGGTAATGATGAAATCTTTGTATTTATATTGGACACTATGTTTCGGTTGAGCCAGTGTCACTGTCTTTCTTTTCAATTTGGAATATTGTTTCTCTGATCCAGTGATATTGGCTGCATGATTATGATTTTCACTGGACTTAATGTTCATTTAAATTGTTGCAGTTCCTCATGCAAGGCAGAGGTGGGCAGAGTAATGCTGTTCTACAAAGCTATCAGGAAAATGCAGAGTATTTCATGTGTTCGTGCTTGCAGAAAGGCAATAAGAATGTACAGAGAACTCCAGGTGGCCTCCTGTTTTGGCAGAAATGGAACAACATCCAGTTTGTGACAAGTGCATCATTTCTCCTTTCAGTCTACTCTGATTACCTCACTGCTACTCACAAGAACATTCAGTGCCCGGGTGGAGCTGTGCAACCCTCAGAGCTTCTGTCTTTTGCTCAATCTCAGGTATGCATTTGAGGTCTCTTACAGCATGCTTGCCAATCCCAGCAGCTACCAACGTCAAATGATTGTATGCTTTTTTCTTCGATAAGTCTTCCTTGTTTGTTTTTGTTTTCCAATGCGCAGTCCAATATTCAGATTTTGGGCCCTGTGCAATAGGGTTTTCAAAAGAAGTTTGCTACCATATAAAATGGGTACTTGAGCAAATTGTTTGCCTCTGGGTCATTGCAGATAGATTACATCCTTGGAGACAATCCGAGAGCCACAAGTTACATGGTTGGCTATGGCAGCAACTACCCTCAGCAAGTACACCACAGAGCTTCATCTATCGTATCTTACAAAGTAAGCCGATCCTTCGTGACCTGCACAGGGGGCTATAGCACTTGGTATAGCAGCAAGGGAAGCGATCCCAATGTTCTGCATGGTGCTCTTGTTGGGGGACCTGATCAGAATGACAATTTTGCAGACGAGAGAAACAACTATGAACAGACGGAACCAGCTACCTACAACAATGCCCCTATTGTGGGTGTCCTGGCCAGGCTTCATGCTGGTGGCAACTTAAACCAGCTTCTTCCAGGTATGTTTTTATAACATCAAAGCTAGATCAATGCAGGGAACTTGTACTCTAATTCGGTTTCCAATGTATGGTATGTAGTGGTTGATCAATTCAAGCATCAAGGACAGGATCAAAATACAGTTTGGACAATTAAACTAAGAGCGAGCATTGTTTGGTTTTATATCAAAGCAACTAACGGTTTGTTTGACTTGGGCAGTTGCTGTTCCTGCACCTGTAAGCCAACCCAAACCATCTCCTCCTCCAGCCCAGGCCTCTCCTCCACTGGCACCTAGTAAGATCACTAATCTTAGCTTTGTTCAGTAAACAAGGCCGGTCTTTGGCATTGGTCAATATCTCTTTGTTCACATGCTTACTATCTAAATGCACTGTTTGCAGAAGATTACTCTCCAATTGCTCTATCACAATCGATGACCTCATCCTGGAGTTCCCGGGGTCGAACTTACTACAGATATTCTACATTGATAACAAACAAGTCCAAACAAACAGTTAAGAACATCAAGCTCTCAATTCAAGGATTGTATGGTCCTATTTGGGGTCTGTCTAAAACAGGGGGCTCTTCTTACAGTTCATGGCAATCCATTGCTCCGGGTCAAAGCTTTGATTTTGTCTACATTCATGCAGCTCCTCAAGCCACCGTCTCTGTTCAAAGCTATGATATGAATTGAATTGCCTAGTAGAGGTGTGTTGTAATAACCTGTAGCTAGAAACGCCCTGGTTAAAAATGTGTTTTGTTTTGTCCCCTTTCATTCCGTACGCAAATCAATTACCCTTTCACCACAAGCCTGCTATTTGCCTTTGGATGCATTACTTTCCATCAAACCTTGGAGAGAGACAGCTAACCCCAATTAAATCCGGTTTTAGGTATATTGTACTCCATTCACCCGTCCATACCCCTTCCAAAACCAGTCAGCTAATTTGCCTTTTGAGTGCATTTCTTTCCATCAAACCTTGGAGAGAGAGCTAACCCTCATTTCTGTACAGTGTGCTGCACAAACATATTGTACTCCAATCCCCGAGCCCTGGTGCTGATTAATAAAATTCTGTCGAGTGTAGTCAAGGCAGGCAAGGAGAATGAAGTGAAGAGACAAAAATGTGCTAGTGCTCATCCCTCAACTCCTTGATTTTCCATTTTTATTTATCAGTTATGTTGATGTGATATATTGTAGTAGTCTAGTTTTCATCGTTAGTTGTCTGTCATATATGTACAATTTGAGTGAACAGTATTTCCTGAGTTCAGCATCTCTCGGCGTATTATTGCCTGAGATTTAAAGAGGCAGAGAGATTGGGAGTTCTACCATAAGGTCAAGTATCTCTGGTTAAAGTTTTCAGCCAGCATATGTAATCCCATGAAGGTATTTTTATAAGAATATATAATAAAATATGGTGAAATTTTGTTGCATCCGTTGTTACGCCTCACTGTTGTAATTTTTCTGTTACATTGAAATTTCAGACATACTTCAATTGTTCTGTGAGTATTCATATTGGGTGGATGTGTTGCTGTATACAAGTTGATATATAAGTTGTTGCTTCGATTGAAATTTTTGTGACAATACCAAATCCAATTTCATTAATGAATTGTGAAGGTTTGGTATGATTCACATTGCAAATCTCTTTGATGATGTTTTATGTTTCGAACAGAAACCATAAGCCTCTATGTGGACATGTTTCGTCTTTCAACAGAAATCACAACCACTCAATCTGTGGTCTGATACACGTCTTTCAACAGAAACCACAACCACTCAATCTGTGGTCTGATACACATTTTTTGCAGATTAACTCCAATGTTCATATTAGATTGCAATTGTAATTGTGAGGTTACTAGCATGACAAAGTTGTTTTTTTGTTGATACTAACCAGATCTACTAATCAGTTCATTTTTCCATGGCATTTGCTCACTGTGACTTGCTTATGTAAAAGTTTTGAATGGTTTAATACCAGCATAGATCAGTTTTAAATATGGAATTAAGAGATCCAAGTGCAATTTTTTTATGAATTAATATATTTAAAAATATTTATATAGTTTATTAATTTAAAAATTCATTTTGATATAACTCATGGTGGTTACCCATCAGATTAGACTAGAATAAAACCCTAAATATGGGACTAAAAGGGATCCCATTTTAATGCAAATATATATATATAATATATAATATATATATATATATATATATATTTAATGAATTAATATTATTTAAATATTTGGTATAATTAATTAATTTATCAAAATTCCAATTTGATACAGCTTACTGACTAATAGAATAAAAAATTATGTTCAATTTAGAACCATCTTTATAATTAAAACCATTAAATTAATATTTTTTCCAAAAAAAATGGTAAATTTTATTTATATGACACGGTACATCATATTGGACTGTAGAATAAAAAATCATATCAATTAGAACCATCGATATAATAATACCATTAAATTACTATTTTTTCCAACAAAAAATGGTAAATTTTATTTATATGACAGGGTTACCCATCATATTGGACTGTAGGATAAAAAAATTATGTCAAATAGAACCATTGCTATAATAATGCCATTAAATTACTATTTTTTCCAACAAAAAATGGTAAATTTTATTTATATGACAGGGTTACCCATCATATTGGACTGTAGGATAAAAAATTATGTCAAATAGAACCATTGCTATAATAATACCATTAAATTACTATTTTTTCCAACAAAAAATGGTAAATTTTATCTATATGACAGGGTTACCCATATTGGACTGTAGGATAAAAAATTATATCAAATAGAACCATTGCTATAATAATACCATTAAATTACTATTTTTTCCAACAAAAAATGGTAAATTTTATTTATATGACAGGGTTACCCATCATATTGGACTGTAGAATAAAAAATTATATCAATTAGAACCATCTTTATAATAATACCATTAAATTACTATTTTTTCCAACAAAAAATTGTAAATTTTATCTATATGACAGGGTTACCCATCATACTGGACTGTAGAATAAAAAATTATGTCAATTATAATAATACCATTAAATTACGATTTTTTCCAACAAAAAATGGTAAATTTTATCTATATGACAGGGTTACCCATCAATTAGAACAATCGTTATAATAATACCATTAAATTACTTATTTTTCCAACAAAAAATGGTAAATTTTATTTATATATAAAACAGAACATGAACATGCACATGCAAATTAGAACTATTGTTATAATAATACCATTAAATTACTTATTTTTCCAACAAAAAATGGTAAATTTTATTTATATATAAGACTGAACATTCACATGATAGATTTACGTAATCTTTTTACTCCCTTCACAAGGCACTGTAATTATAATAACAAATTGAGTAACATTTTTTAATAATATTCAGTAAACTTTTATTTCATAAAATGACAGCACAGGTACAAGAGATTTACATGATAACTGACTGACAAGGTTAACCCCATCAATTAGGAACTGTAAAATAAACTTCTAAAATACTGAATGCGAAACTAAAGATCAATTTCAATACAAATTTTATGAATTAATATTATCTTAAATATTAAATTAATTTTTAATTTATATAAATGACAGCACATGACAAGGTACCCATCATATGGACTTAAAAAACACTCTTAATACAGAACGGAAACTAAAAGATTCAATTTCAAATTAAATTATTTTATGAATTAATATATTTAAATTTAATGATAATTTATTAATTTAATAAATGACATCCACATGGCAATATCTGATTCACATGGATTTACAGTACCATTCATATTGGATCTGTAAAAAAACTCTTAAATATTGAACGGAAACTAAGGATTCAATTAAATACAATATTTAATAATAATATATCTTAAATTTAATATAATTATGAATTTATATAAATTACACAATATGACAAGGCTTTACCCATCTATGGACTGTAAAAATAAACCTTTTAAATACAAGAACGAACTAAGGATTCAATTCAAATACAATTATTTATGAATAATATTATTAAATATTAATATAATTAATAATTTAAATATAATATGACATCACATGGACAAGATTGATTCACATCTACAAGATGGATTTACAGTAAGTTGCAATAACTTACCATTTACCATTCATAATTTAATTGATTCTCATAATTTGCCAGATTCAAAATCACTTGAATTTACCCCAATATTATTATAACTTGAATTTACTCTTGGAATTGGTTTGGAATTTGAGACACCGTCTTAATATCATATAAGAGGATGGTAATTTTTAGTTATATAAAATGACAAATACATGAGTAGATAATGTATGTAGTGCCTTGCCAGGTAACTGCTGGGACTCTCTGTTCATAATTTACCAGATATAAAAGGATTGGGAACTTCTGAATTAAGGAATTCGCTGGTTGAAAATTTGTTCTATGAAAAAACAATGTTTAATTGGTTTAGGAGTAAAACCAATTTGTTATTATGCTGTTGCATGTGGAATATTAGCTCTTTTTTTCAAAATTTTGTTTTGCAATGTATTTTTACAACCAAAGTTTGAATTCTGGAAAAAAATAATGCCTTCGAAAAAAATATATTGCTTATGTCAAATTGTTAAAAAAGCCTCTTATGATATAGGTTATCATTTAATTATTTTTCAATGGCCAAAAATTTCATCCCACCTCTTAAGTTATTTATATTTAAATTCAAATGATTTATTATTTAAATTTAAATAACATAATAACATAGAATAAAATAAGATGTAATTATGCAACCACTTGTAACCATGATCCAAACAACAGTGGGATTTCTTGTCTTTGAAAGAAAATATTATTTTATGATAGTTTTGTAAAATTAACACTCCATGATATCCACAATACATGGTGGTATAATATTATTTAAGATATATCAGTAAAATGTGTGTATAACAAAACTAAATAATATTAACAGTATATGGTGGTAGTGTCAATTTTTGTATGTGAACTTGACAGGTTTGCTGCACACGAGGCAAACATGGAATCTTGAGAGAGTGATTGTGTTTGTTAGGTCAGCAACAAATGGGGCACAATATTTGTACTCAAACAAAATAGTGACAGATTTCATTAATATATTTAACATGTTCCAGGATTTGGTGGCATATATATAGTGATAGTGATTATATACGTGGTGACTTAATCATAGCACTAATGGATAGGGAAGGGGATAATAATGATTATGAAAACAAACCATGGACATACATTTAGTGATTAATTAAAATAATTGAATTCTTTAAATATCTATATAAATTAAAGTTTTAATGGACTCAAAAGTATATATCATATTATATATATAGTATAAATATGATGGATATGTTTGATTGTATGTTTGGAAGTGAGTATATTGTGATTTGAGGTTATGTATTGCTATATAGGCTCTATTATATGTGGATTTAGATATTGTTATTTATAAGTGAGATTCAAGGATGATAAGGATATTGTTATTTATAAGTGAGATTCAAGGATGATAAGGAAATCAATTTTTAATAGATTTGAGTTTTTATTATGATAAATTTAGAAACTACTATAATTATGATGAAAGGTGGCGTCATTAATTTGAAGTGTATGTGGGTTATTTTTTCCCACTTCTTATGGAATTTAATAAAAACATCTGATTCTATTTTGTTGATCATTATGACGTGTTATATGTCACTTTTGGATATTTTGCAGTAGGTTTCTCTATTTTTCTCCTATTCTTTGCTTTTCGCTAATCTTTGATTATCATTGCCCTTTGCTTTGTGCATCATGGTATGGCCCCCGGTCGATGAACCAAGGCAAAATTGATAGCAAGAGTTGTTGCAATTGCCTTCTCCATCACATTTTAAGAAGCTTTGAGCATTGGAAAATGATGTTCAAGTGGAGAAGGGGGAAATGAAAAAATTGATCTCTTGGTCAAAGACTTCGTCCCAAACCTCACGATAAAAATTCTTTACAACAGTAGAAGTGTATTGGCATACCCAGGGTTTGTCACTCACACTCTTCACACCCAAGAAGTGGACAAATTTAATATTGCACAGATAGATTGGAGAAGGAAAGTTGCCAGATTGTCACTCTTTGTACCTAGTTGGCGAAGAAGCACGATGGAGTCCTTCCTAGATCAGTGGGATGTTAGAAGGACAACCCTATCAACACCACTTCAACTCCAACAACATAGGAGCATCAATTTTGCCATAATCTTTCGGTTTCATGATCTTTGTTTTGGCCATGGATTGTTTTGTTGTTAATTTCTTTTTTGCATCTATAGTAAAGAACCTCTACCCAAAACAAATTTGGTTTCTTAACTAGCAAATTAACTCTATGGTCTACATTCTCTAAATTGGTATTTTTATCTTTAAATTCTATTTCGACCTAATTTCTTATGAATAAACTATTTTAATTCTTTATTTTTTAATAAATTATATAAACTGATATATTCATATTATTATTTTTTGTTAAGCTTGGCAGGACCATTTCATTTTCTATTAAACAAAGGCAAATTTACACCACATAAATTGGCTAGGTGGCCTTAACTTTCCTCGGAGGGAAACCAAGTATGTTGGCCACCTATCCGCATTCTAAGCCATCCAAAAACAATAGTCTTAATCTCTCTAGCCAAGCTATATATGTCTCTGTTTCATGTCCATACACTAGATATCTATCTAAACGTATACTTGCATGACGAAAATTAAAAGATATCCACATAAAACAAAAGTAAACATGGGGAAGTGATTAGCCCTTCTGCTCCTTCGAGGGCGATTCCATAGGTTTCGGGTCCTTAGTTGTTGATCCAGACTTCTCATTCAGTTCAAGGATGCATGGAATGTGATGATCAATTATGTGCAACCTGATGTCTTGCTTATGAAGCTAGAATTGAATTTTCTGCAAGTCTTGCTTGTAGCTCGACATACCTTGGAGTGTCACTACCATTCCTATTGAGATTTGTTCCATTGCTTTGTCCAATAGACTCTTCATCAACCAATAGAGGTATAGGGTATATTTAAACTATGTAATTCTTCCTCTGGTGTTGCCCGGGTCTGGGACTAAGGTCCTCCAGTTGTCCATATCCTCCTCTGTCTTACTGCCTTGTTTTATTTCGTCCTCCCACTCTTCTAACAGTTTCCAGATTCCTTCATCAATCCCCTCACAGTAAGCCTCAACAACTTTGGTGATAAGGTGTTCTATCGATTTTCTTCCCCCGCGGGGCTCCGACATACTCGGCTTTTTATGCTTCCTAGGGGTTTGTCCACACCTTCCTCATACATGTCCTCTTGCAGGTCGAGCCATATCAGAATTTACCGAGACCTGTTGACAACAACAGTTTGTTAATCCAAAACAAATCACTGTAATTTGGTTCCTTTCTTGTATTGTATTGTCGGCAAAGTGAGCCACACCATGCTTCTCCTCGACCCTTACACTATCGGACCTAGAGCTAGGATGGTCGGAAGACTGGTCCCCAAATTGGGTTTGACTCCAGCCTCCCGCTATCACTCCCCTCCTCCATACCCAACACCTTCCAGTCATAGTCGGGTAAGTCGCCCCTTGCCTTAGCCAAATGCGCGAGCCCACCTCATCCTAGCAGAATTCCAAGCAGAAATTGGGAACCCTTCCCCCTCTGCCTAGGAATTTTGAGCGCTGCCACTCGCTTTCTCATATTCAACTTTCCATTCTAGGTCCCTCGCATTGCTAAAGCCCTAGTGGGAATTCCTATTAGCCTGCCAATTGTTTTGGCTACAACTGTAAGGTCTGCCTTGTATGCACTCTGTTGATTGCTCCCCCCTTCCCCCATCCTCCATCTCATTTCCCTCACCCATTTGCCTTCTACGGTCAGCCCCACACCAGACTCAGTTTACAGAACTCGGGTTCTCCAAACTAGACATCATAACGTCATCCCAACAACAACCATAGGCAATACCTGGCTGGCGCAAGATAGAGACGCAGAACCAGACAATTGCCACCAATTGCCTACCTCATTACCACTAGCAGTTCTCAACCCCCCAGGTAATCTTCCTACTTTCCCCGCTCTCCCACCAACAAAACCCCAAACAAGACGTCATTGCAATGGAGGAGCAAGGCCAAAAAAATACCTGAATACAGTTGTAGGTCATCTCCAAGCTTGGGGTTGAAAAGGTTGTTGCCTTCCCGTTCATCTGCAACGCCTTCTTCGTCCATAAGCTAAAACTCTAATAATGCTCTCTTGCCTACTATGCTTACCTTTACACCTTACCTCGCCTCCCGCTCTGCCACCTTTCCCACCACCCTTACATACACTCATGCCAAGGGTCGCCATACCCATTACCTTGAATGTATGGAAAACAATAATACGAGTCTCAAAAATACATATCAGTAGTATACCCAAACTATCCCACAATAAT